>JAPFFP010043638.1:0-13054 GCA_026153255.1 Solanum medicagineum | reverse complement strand
CTGTCACATGGAACAAGATTAACAAGGATGCAGTTTAAAATAGAAAATGGGAAAAGAATCCCAACATCAACTATCATACATGCTGTAGAAGTTAAGTTAAGTTTTCCCTACTAACAATTGTTCTTTGATATGCTGGACCATGCCTAACACGGAGAAGTGCTCGCACACCCGAGGAACAACTGGCTCATGGTGAGCTTCGGGATGCTCTCACTTTGCTTGCACAAGTTGTGGCTAATCAAGCTAATCAAGGGGCCCAAGCCCCTCATGCTTCTGCTCTGGCATCTCAGGTGAGAGTCTTTATTAGGATAAATCCCCCGATAATCTATGGTTCAAAGGTGGATGAGGACCCTCAAGAGTTCATTGATGAGGTCTACAAGGTTTTGGCTATTATGGGTGTTAGATCAGAAGAGAAGGCGGAGTTGGCGGCTTACCAACTCAAGGGTGCAGCGAAAATATGGTACAATCAATGGAAAGCGGAGAAGGGAATCAATAATGTGGTGCTTCGGGAGGAGTTCAAGGTGGCTTTTTTAATCGGTTCTTAGCTCTTGAGCTTAGGGAAGCTAAATTGATGGAGTTCATGAACTTGTAACAAGGACCTATGAGTGTGAGGGAGTATGCTCTCAAGTTTAACCAACTTTCAAAATATGCTCCACACTTGGTGGGCGACTCAAAGTCTAGAATGAATAAATTTCTGATGGGGGTATCCGACTTGGTGAGTGAGGGGTACCGATCCGCTATGTTGATTAGTGACATGGATTTATCTCATTTGATGACCTATGCAAAACAAATAGAGGAGGAAACGTTAAGGAAAAGGATGAGTAATGAGGTCAAGAGGCCTCGTTTTGAAGGAAAGTTCCAAATTCGCAAGGGTGGCCGGTCTCATCAAGCCCAAGGATCTTCTCATTCCCCCTAAAGGAGGTTTGTCAATGATATCCCAAAGGCCCAAGCCGATGGTGGTGTAGGTCCTATTGATGTGTGTCCGAAGTGTGGTAAGGGCCATAGTGGCCCAATCTTCAGGATTATCGGTGCTTCTTATGGTTTTTAGGAGATAGTGCATAAGGTAATAGACTGCACTTGAAATCGGAAGAAGGGTAAGGATGTTTGTCCTCAAAGCCAGGGTTTGAGGAGAGGTGGTCAACAAGGTAGTGCCCCAAGGCACAATTGATTTTATGCTTTGTATGGGACGCAAGGGGTTGATGAGGTGCCCGATGTCGTCACTGGTATGTTAGATGTCTTCGATTTTGATGTATATGCGTTGATTGATCCGGGTGCCACTCTTTGTTTTGTTACCCCCTTTGCTGCAAAAAAGTTTCATTTTGAACCTGACTCATTGTGTGAGTCTTATGAGGTGTCTACTCCTATTGGTGTGTCTATTGTTGCTAGAAAGGTGTATAGAAATTGTCCCATTTGCATTTTTCATAAGAATTTTCTTTGTGATCTTGTTGAGTTAGATATGGTTGAGTTTGATTTTATTCTTTGGATGGATTGGTTGCATGCGTACTATGTCTCTATTTGTTGTAGAACCTGTAGGGTCAAATTCCAATTCCCAAATGAACCCGTTCTTGAGTGGGAGAGTCATGATGTGGTTGTCAAGGGTGGATTCATCTCTAAGGGGTGTCTTTATCATCTTGTCAGGGTAAGGGTTGTGGAGTCCAAGGTCATTCCTATAGAGTCAGTTCTTGTTGTAAATGAGTTCCTAGATATTTTTCCTAAAGGCCTTTCCGGTGATCCTCCCAAAAGGGAAATAGATCTTTGTATATACCTCCTCCCCGATACTCAATCCAATTATGTTCCCCTTTACCATATGGCCCCAGCGGAGTTAAAGGAGTTGAAGGAGCAATTGAGGGACCTGTTGGAGAAGGGTTTTATTAGGCTTAGCTAATCACCTTGGGATGCACCGGTGTTGTTTGTAAAGAAAAAGGATGGGTCTCTTAGAATGTGTATTGACTACCGCCAACTTAATAGGGTTACCATCAAAAATAGGTATCCTCTTCCAAGAATTGATGGTTTGTTTGACCAATTGCAAGGGGATAGCCACTTCTCTAATATTGATCTTCGGTCTGGGTATCATCAAGTGATGGTGAGGGAGGGTGATATTCCCAAGACGACCTTCCAGACTAGGTATTGGCATTATGAGTTTGTTGTGATGTCCTTTGGGTTGACCAATGCACCGGCTATCTTTATGGATATTTTAAATAGGGTCTTCAAACCCTTTCTTGATTCATTTGTTGTGGTCTTCATTGATGATATTTTGATCTATTCACATAGTGAGGAGGAGCATATAGGTCATTTGATGGTCGTGCTACAATGATTGAGGGAGGAGAAGTTGTATGCCAAGTATGAGAAGTGCGTATTTTGGTTGAAAGATGTTGCCTTCCTAGGTCATATGGTGTCAGGGGACGGTATTAAGGTGGATCCTAAAAAGACGGATGTGATTAGAAATTAGCCTAGACCATTGACCCCATCAGAATTAGGAGCTTCTTGGGCCTAGCAGGTTACTATCGGAGGCTTGTGAATGGGTTCTCTTCTATTACTTCTCCTATGACAAAGTTGACTCAAAAGAAAGCCAAATTTGTGTGGGCCGATGAGTGTGAAAAGAGTTTCCAAACATTGAAAGATAAGCTTGTATCCGCTCCTATATTGTCACTACCGGATGGGCTACAAAGATTTGTTGTGTATTGTGATTCTTCTAGAGTTGGTTTGGGTTGTGTGTTGATGCAAAATTGTAGGTTGATAGCCTATGCTTCTACACAACTCAAAGTGCATGAAAAGAAATATCCTACCCATGATCTTGAACTAGTCGTCGTGGTATTTGCATTAAAGTTATAGAGTCATTATTTGTTTGGGCTGCATGTTTGTGTTCACCGATCATAAGAGTCTTCAATATTTCTTTACTTACAAAAATCTCAACTTAAAGCAAAGAAGCTTGTTAGAACTTCTTAAGAACTATGACATGAGTTGAACTATCATCCCAGTAAGGCTAATATCGTGGCAGATACTTTGAGTAGGGTGTCGATGGGTAGCCTAGCGCATGTTGATGATGGTAGCAAAGGGATGGCTAGGGAGGTCCACTGGTTGGCTAGATTGAGGGTTAGATTGGAAGAGGTTGACAATGGGGGTGTTGTTGTTGTTGATGCTTCTAAATCTTCATTGGTGGAAAAGGTGAAAGCTAAGCAAGATCTTGACCCCTCTTTGTTGGAATTGAAGGCATTCGTAAAACATGGTAAGGTGAAGGTTTTCTCCCTAGGGGGAGATAGTGTTCTTAGATACCAAGGTAGGCTATGTGTGCCTTGGCTTGAGAAAAAAGATTCTTGATGAGGCTCATGGTTCTTCTTACTCTATTCACCCCAGTTCTACTAAGATCTATAGAGATTTGAGGGAGGTGTATTGGTGGGGAGGAATGAAGAGAGACATTGCCAAATTTGTATCTGGTTGTCATAGTTGTCAACAAGTCAAAGCCGAGCATCAAAGGCCGGGTGGCCTAGCCCAAGACATAGATATTCCTACTTGGAAGTGGGAAGATATTAATATGGATTTTGTGGTTGGGTTGCCCAAGACTAGAAAGGTTTTTGCTTCCATTTGGATTATGGTTGATAGGATGACGAAGTCGGCTCACTTTCTACCGGTTAAGACAACATATGGTGCTGAAGATTATGCTAGGCTGTACATTTATGACTTGATGAGGTTGCATGAGGTTCCTTTGTCCATCATATTGGATCATGAAGCTCAATTTACATCACAGTTTTGGAGGTCCTTTCAAAGTGGTCTTGGTACAAGAGTTAAATTTAGTGAGGGTTTTCACCCTCAAACAGATGGCCAAGCCGAAATAACTATCTAAACACTTGAGGATATGCTTATGGCTTGTTTATTGGAGCTTAAGGGTAGTTGGGGTGATCATCTTTCATTGATTGAGTTTGCCTATCATAATAACTATCGTTTTAGCATTGGTATGGCCCTTTTTGAGGCTCTCTAAGGTAGACGTTGTAGGTCACTTGTTGGGTGGTTTCAGGTTGAAGAGATGGCTTTGTTGGGACAAGATCTGGTTATGGAGGCTTTTGAGAAAGTTAGGATGATTATAAAAAGGTTGAGGATGGCCCAAAGTCGCCAAAAGTCCTATGCAATGTGAGGAGAAGGGACCTTGAATTCAAAGTTGGTGATTGGGTTTATTTGAAGGTTTCACCCATGAAGGATATGGTTCGTTTTTGTAAGAAGGGTAAGTTAAGCGCTAGATGTATGGGTCCTTATAGGGTGATAAGGAGGAATGTTTGGTGGCCTATGAGTTGGAATTGCTTAGTGTAATGGAATTGATTCATCTGGTCTTCCATGTGTCTATGTTGACGAAGTGTGTAGGTGACCCAATGCTATTGTGCCTCTTGATGTTGTGGGGATAGTTGAAGACAACTTGACATATGAAGAGGTTCCAGTAGAGTTCTTGGATAGACAAGTGAAGAGGTTGAGGAACAAGGATATTGCTTCCGTTAAGGTCCTTTGGAAGAATCAACAAATCGAAAGTGCTACATGGGAGGATGAAGCTGACATCCAAAACTGATATTCTTATCTCTTCCATCCTACTCGAGCCTAAGGTACTAATTCTAAGTCTCCTATGTAATTTCATATCTCATGTTCCAATCCCTAAGTCATTTGCATGCATGCATGTTTATATTGACAAAGTTCATGGTGATTTTAAACTTATGTTGAGATTTTGAAAAAAAAATGGTGTTTTAAGTGTACTGTTGCATTATTGTAGGGCTGACCTCTTTATGACTACTCTTCTCATATACTCATTTTTTACATTTAGGTATGAATGTTCCCAAGGGGGAGACATTGAGACGACCCCAAAAACTACCCGAAAATGTGTCTCAGAAGTGCTTGGAATCGTAATTTCCATGTATCTCAAAATCTGACTTCATATTCTTACTCGGGGGGCATAACTGAGTGGAAAATGGGTATAACCCCTATCTTAGAGAAACCGTATAAAATTTTGATTTTTCCAAGTTTGCGCAGAACAATGAGGGTGCGCGATGGTTCGACGATGCGGACCCATCGCGGACTAGTGTATTTTGGCTACCAGGTTTTCCATATGCAGCCTAAGGCCTTGGGATTTTGGGCCTAACCCTTCCTATGCGTAATAGCACCTATACTTAGTCATTTTTTCAACCCATATCATTCAAGACATTCCCCAATACTTACCCAAATATTTAGACTAATACTTCATTCCAAATTTCAAGTCCCAAAACTCATCCGAATCTAAGGATTTCACTCAAGGTTCAAGTCTCCATCTCTAATCTTCATCAAGTTATTCTCCAAAGTTAAGATATGTGGGTTTCAACCATTGGGTCTTTTCACCCATGGTGCCTAAGTTTCCATTTCATCTAATTTACATGCTTTTAAGTTGATTTTACATATGGGTCTATTATTATGAATTTGACTATGAACTATGTTGGAGTTTTGTAAAGTGTGATTTCCTTAGCATGTTTTGAGCTATGACACTTTGATCTAACTTGAGATTTGGTGAAGGATTTGATGTATATTGTATGATGGTGTTACCAAGCATTCGTCGGATGATTTACTTCAAGACTTCTTACATGATTTCACTTTTTAATTGCATGGTTTTACACTAGCATTACACACCCACCAAGTGTTTGATAAAATGTCTGGATTATGATTCTTGAGTTGTTGAAGGCCTAAAGCTTGGCATATATGATATATGACTTTATGATGATGAAAGTATGTTGTATATATGTTAATTTCATGATGAACTTCCATAGTGTTGTGAGTTGACCAAGCCTAGCTCGGGGGGTTGTAGGCCCGGGTAACCATATCAAGGGGTTGGTACCTTGGTTGCCTAGTACGGGGAGAGGGGGTAGGGGGAGGGTGAGGGGGTAGGGGGTGGAGGGAGTACACCCGTATAACCTTATTGAGGGCTTGGTACCTCATTAACCATATCGAGGGGTTCGTACCTTGGTTGCCTAGTACTTGGGGGGGGATAGTAGGCCCGTATAACCATATTTAAGGGTTTGTACCTCATTCGCCTCTCCAAGGGGGTGGTACGCCTTGGATATTCTATATTGATGGTCACTTGGTACACGAGTATTTTGTTCTATATAAGCATGGCTTACTTCAAGCATCATTAATTTATGCCATACTATTACTGTGCTATCCGTTGCTTATGCTATTATATTTTGCCTATGTTGCCTATCTATTGTTGCATTACATCCTACATACTTAGTACATTCAGATGTACTAACGCATACTCTATGCCTACATGATATTACCATGTAGGAACCGAAGCCCCGCTTGATCATCCTTCCCCTCCACGTGGTTAGTACGATTGTCTCTCAAGCTAGTTGGTGAGTCCTCCATTCCAGGGACAATGTTTATGATCTCATGCTATGTACTAAAACTATCTTCTCTTATCTATGTATTGACTATGGGGGTGAACCCGGTTGCTTGTCTTGGCCCCTCCTAACTATCTATCATTTATAGGTGTTGTTGGACATGTTATATATTATGCTATGAGCTTTGACTCTCTCTTGACTCTTGATTTTTATGTTATGAAAGTTGTCCTTAGCCCGGTTTTCCCTATTTACTATCTTCTGTTGACATTTTATTGCTTCCGCCACCAAGGATGTGTAATGATGTGCTAAGAGGCTTGCTTTGGGTTACTTTGAGTTCCCTATGCACCGTATCACGTATAGTCCCTAGGCTTGGGTCGTGACAAAAGGAAAGTTTCTATTTTATTATAAACATAGAATCATACGAAGAGTTATGCTCAAAAGCATATACAAACTTAGTATCAACAACACCTCTACTTAATAATGGGCGGGGCCAAGACACTCCCCGGGCTAACCTTCATAGTAACAAATATTCAACAAAAGGAATAAGTCTCAACATAACATAAAATAAATAGATATTTTCCTCGGGGCTGAAGACTCACCAAAAGCTTTCTGGGAGAACCGAACTAGCCACCTGGAAAAGGATGATCAAAAGGAGCTCCGATTCCTACATGGTGATATCATGTAGGCATAAAGTATGTGTTAGTATGTTTAAATGTACTATGTATGTAAGGTGTAATGCAATAAAGATATTAGCCAATATATTCAAAATGCATAGTCATAATCAATGGTTATATAATCTCATTATGATCAATGCTTGTAATAACACATGCATGTAAAACATTTAACTTGCATAATATATAATAAATATGTGGGAAGAGACCTCAACTGACATAGACCAAGCAGCTAAATCTTTGGATCCAAGGCATGACACCCCCTTGGTACAAGTGACTGGGCATGACACCCCCTATTAGTGGTCGAGCATGACAACCCCCGGTTAAGTGTGGTCTACTTGCCGAGGCAAACCAAACATGATAAATCATGATAATATGCACTAGATGGATCCATTAGTATATCAAGGGTAAATATATAATCCTATAGTGTCCCATAGTTAGATACTAAAGACTTTATATAAGGATCCCTTGAGTCGAGCCCCCATCTTAAGCCTCAATCGGTGCTAAGTCAAATCCCATGGAATACTTGAAATAATCATAACTTTAATAATTTGTAAGAGACATGATAACATGACTTGAGTAGCTCATAAGCATGCTTGACCTCTACTAGAGAGCCTTACTTGAACATGAGAGTAGATAATAATCATACATGAACCCTTGCTTTAGCATGAATGGCTCACAAGAGATAAAAATTCTTGAAATGGGGCACAACTTGTTACTTGAAAAATCATGGATACATTTCATGAATTAAACACATGCTTGAAATTCCTTAATCATCATGAAGTCACTAGACTTGTAAATCATGTATACAACTTGAGAAATCTCGTCAATTAATTTCATCAAACACATCGTGGGTTCATTATACTTGATCAAAATCATGCAACTCAAGAGTATAAGAAGATAAGTAAAATCAATTCAAAATCAACCCACCAATATTGTAGTAAAACCCCAATTTGGGTATCATGAAACCATATCAAAAGTTCTTCATAGTTCGTAGTTTTCAAAGCTCAAATAATGCATAGTCTCAATAGATATAAATCAAATCATGGCATAAGTTTGACTTTCATGCATATTCAATCAATATTTGATGAAAATCCAACATAATTTATGTTTATATTTCATAATAAAAGATATTCATAAGTGATACAATTTGAAGTCATGCAATTTTCATAAAAAGAGAAGGTTGAGCTCCTTGTGTGAAATGACCTATGGATGAAGACCCACATGCCTCAAACCTTGAATTTCTCGGAATGAACTTGAAGGAAACATAAAGCTTAAGATGGGTTCTTGAGTTCCAAAATTGAGCTTGAAATCCTTGAATTTGAATGAAAGATTTGATAGAGTCTTGGAGAGGTTTTGGATAGGGTTTTGGCAATAAAATGATGAACTGAAAAGTTTGGGACCTTAAATGAGTATAAAAATGTCAATCAAGGGCTTAGAAAGGGTGGTAAAGGTCAAAAATAACCCTTCCTAAAAAGCTTTCAAACGTCCCCTATGAGCCCTATTACGAGTCGTAAACAGTAATATGACTCGTAGGACCCCTCTCACAACCCTTTGGCTCAATTTAGGAGTCTCTTGAACTTTCTACGAGTCACACTATGACCCCATAACGGAGGTTTTGCAGTGCAACTCTGATGGTAGTCTTTAGTAAAATGGTCATAACTTTTGACTCCGAACTCCAGAAAGGTGAAACTAGTTGCATTGGAAAGATGATTCAAAGGGCTTTCGTTTGGTATGTCATGGGTCATCCAATTCTTTGTATGCTAAAAATTATGATCATTTAAAGTTGACCCTTGCACCATTCAATAAATTGGGCAAACCACTTATTGGGCAAACCAACCACAAAGTCCATGTTGATCTCTTCCCACTTCCAAGTAGGATTTTCTATGTCTTGGGATACGCCACCCGACCTTTGATTTTCAGCTTTCACTTCTTGGAAATTGTGACAATCAGCTACAAATTTCGCAATATCTCTCTTCATACCACCCCACCAATACACCTCTCTCAAGTCTTTATACATTTTTGTGGAACTGGTGTGAAGTGAATAGGATGAATTATGGGCCTTTTTCAATATTAACTCCTTAAGTCATTAACATTAGGCACAGACAACCTAACTTGGTACCTAAGGGCACCATCTCCCCCTTGGGAGAAAACCTCCACTTTACCATCCTTCACCAAAGCCTTCAACTCTAGCAAGGTGGGATCAAGGTCTTGTTTGGACTTGGCCTCTTCAATCAAAGAGGATTTGGAATCAACAAACACTACACCACCATCCTCTACCTCATCCAATCTCACCTGACACCATATGTCCTAGGAATGCAACATCTTTCAACAAGTTCACACTTTTCATATTTAGCATACAATCTCTCATCCCTCAAAATTTGCAACACCACTCTCAAATGATTCGCATGCTTTTCCTCACTATGATAATAAATCAATATATCATCTATGAAGACCACCACAAACATATAAAGGTAGGGTTTAAAGACCCTATTCATGAGATCCATAAATAACGCCGGTGCATTAGTCAAGCCAAAAGACATTACAAAAAGTTCAAAGTGCCCATACCTAGTCCGAAAAGCCATCTTGGGAATATCATACTCCCTCACCCTCACTTGGTGGTATCCGGAACGAAGTTCAATCTTAGAAAAGTGACAAGCCCCTTGTAGTTGATCAAATAGGTCATCTATCCTTGGTAGAGGGTACTTATTCTTTATAGTGACTCTATTGAGTTGTTGGTAATCGATGCACCTTCTAAGAGAACCACCCTTTTTCTTTAAAAATAAAATCAGTGCACCCCAAGATGACTTGCTAGGCCTTATGAACCCTTCTCCAACAAATCCCTCAATTGATCCTTCAACTCCGTCAGGGCCATATGGTAAGGGGGAATGGAAACGGGTTGTGTATCGGGGAGGAGGTCTATACAAAAGTCTATTTCCCTTTCTGTAGGAACACTAGCAAGCTCATCGAGAAAGACATCAACAAACTCATTGACCACTGGAACTAAAAAAATAGGAAATGAAATAGACTCAATATCTCTAACTCTTACAAGATGGTAAATGCAACCCTTATAAATCAATTTTTTGGCTTTAATACAGGAAATAAATCAACCCTTGACCCCCGTCTTACTACTTTCCCACTCAAGAACAGGCTTATTAGGGAATTGAAATCTAACTTTACGGGTCCTATAATCAGTAAAAGCATGAAAAGCATGTAATCGATCCATCCCAAGAATAATGTCAAAATCCACCATTTCAAGTTCAACAAAATCACAAGGCAAGACTTTATGCAATATGAACACGGGACAATCCCAATAGACTCTTCTAGCAATTATGGACTCACCAACGAGGGTGGACACTTCATGGGGTTCACACTACAATTCGGGACACATATGAAGCTTATTGGCAAAAAAAGGATTAATGAGAGAAAGAGTAGCACCCGGGTTCAATAAAGCATGCACATCATAATAAAAAACCTTTAACATACCGGTGAAGCACCATGGTAGGTCTACCGACCCTTAAAGGGATATGGTTGAGATCGTCGACGGCCATTCTCATAATTTTTAGTAATCCATAGACAATTCCTCAACTCATGTAACTTTACGCCACACCAAAAATGAGCACTCGAATCGGCTGAATAATTCCCCAAATGGTACCTTCCACACTTGTGGCACATAGGAGAAGCTTAAACACTAATACCCTTTCCTTTCCTTCGAGCATATGGACAATCAACGATCTTGTGGATCATCTTACCAAATCCATAGCAAGCATTTGAATCCCTCAAGCACCTGCCATTATGATTCTTCCCACATTTTGGGCACGTAGGATGAGTCACTTTACCATTGCCAACTTGAGCCTTAGGGTATGGAAATCTACCTTCAAATCGTGCCATTCTTCTCCTTCCTATGGAGGCCAAAGGACAATCTCTTATCTTATGCGCGATACCACCATATTTGAAACAACCCTCAGTGCTAGCCAAACACTTTCCTTGATGCTTCTTTCCACTCCCTTGACAAGTGGCAAAAGGGATTCTATTCTTTTTGTACTTGGGCACTAGTAGACTAGTAAAACATGAAGCACCATTAACTCGGGCCCTCTTAGCCTTCCTCTCCCTCCTCCTATCATTTGAAATCACGAGAACACCCACTTGTTGATTGAGTTGATTGGTTAAAACCTCAGTCAATAGCCATAGAGCATTGCAAACCTCCGCATTAGATATGTCATTGTCGGGAAGTTGATCCTTAAGCGAGGGATGGCCACTGTCTTGCCCACCATTCTAGATAGCTTGAGAAATATTCTGAAACGTAATGATAAGGAATAAAAAATAATTCTTAGAGGACCTAGCTCTAATGCACGACATAGATCATGAAGAAGTGAAACATTTCCTAAAACGCCTCATAGCCTACTATTCATAGTTGTGGCGCATTTCACAACCATGAATAAGACTTCTAATCAATGCGGTGTGTTGGATTTCTAAGGACCATTAACAATCTAGTGCTCTGATAACAATCTTATCATGACCCAAGCCTAGGGCCTAGACATGACATAGTGAATGGGAAGTTCGAAGACAACCCAAACAAGCCTCTTAGCATATCTTGCACACATCCTTGGTTGCGGAAGTAAAAATAAGCATCAACATGAGTCAAGTATAAAAAGGGAAGCAGGACTAAGGTAAGGTGTTTTTCATAAACATAGAATCATACGAAGAGTTAAGATCAAAAGCATTTAAAAACTTAGTATCCAACAACATCTCTACTTAATAATGGGGCGGGGACCAAGACACTCCCCGGACTCACCCTTATAGTAACAAATATTCAACATAAGGAATAAGTCTCAACATAACATGAAATAAATAGATATTGTCCTCGTAGTTGAAGACTTATCAAAAGCCTTCTTGGAGAACCGAACTAGCCACATGGAGGAGGATGATAAAAAAGAGCTCCGGTTCCTACATTGTGATATCATGTAAGCATAGAGTATGCGTTAATACGTTTGACTGCACTAAGTATGCGGGGTGCAATGCAATAAAGATATAAGCCAATATATTAAAAATACATAATCATAATCAATAGTTGTAATCTCAATATGATATGTATGATCAATGCTTGTAATAACACATTCATATAAAACATTTAACTTGCATAATATATAATACATATATGGTAAGAGACCTTAACCGACATAGACCAAGTAGCTACAATTTGGAATCCAAGGTATGACACCCCCTCGATACAGGTGACTGGGCATGATAGCCCCCAGCTAATGACTGGGCATGACACCCCCCGAGGAAGTGGGGTCTACTTGCCAAGGCAAACTAAGCATGACAAATGATGATAATATACACTAGATGGATCCACTAGTATAGTAAGAGTAAATATATAATCCTATGGTGTGATATAATTTAGAGACTAAATACTTTATATAAGGACCACTTGAGTCGAGACCCCATCTTAAGCCTCAATTGGTACTAAGTCAAATCCCACGGAATAATTGAAATAATCATAACTTTAATAGCTTGTAAGAGACATGATAACATGACTTGAGTAGCTTATATACACACTTGACCTCTACTAGTGAGCCTAACTAGAACATGAGAGTAGATAATAATCATACATGAATCTTTGCTTTAACATGAATGGCTCACAAGAGGTAAAAATCTTGAAATAGGGGACAACTTGTTACTTGAAAAATCATGGATACTTTTCATGAATTAAACACATGCTTGAAATACCTTAATCATCATGAAGTCATTGGACTTGTAAATCATGTAAACAACTTGAGAATTCTCGTCATGAAGTTTCATCAAACACATGGTGGGTTCATGATATTTGTTCAAAATCATGCAAGTCAAGAGTATAAGAAGATGAGTAAAATCAATTCAAAATAAACACACCAATATTGTAGTAAAACCCCACTTTGGGTATCATGAAATCCATATCAAAAGTTTATCATAGTTCATAGTTTTCAAAGCTCAAATCATGTGTCACGACCCAACCCAGGAGTCGTGATTAGTGCCAATTGGGCACCCAAACAACACCAAATTGGA
>JAPFFP010043637.1:0-13054 GCA_026153255.1 Solanum medicagineum | reverse complement strand
GATATGCTTAGAGCTTGTGTTTTGGAGTTTAAGGGTAGTTGGGATGAACATCTTCCACTCATTGAGTTTGCTTACAATAATAGCTATCATTAAAGTATTGGTATGGCTCCTTTTGAGGCTCTCTATGGTAGACGTTGTAGGTCCTCGGTTGGATGGTTTGAGGTACGGGAGATGCCTTTGTTAGGTCCGAATTTAGTTATGGAAGACATGAAGAAGGTGAGGATGACAAGGGAAAGGTTGAAAACAGCCCAAAGTATCCAAAAGTTCTATGCGGATGTGAGGAGAAAGGATCTTGAATTTAAGGTCGGTGATTGGGTCTATTTGGAGGTCTAGTCCATGAAGGGTGTGGTTCATTTTGGTAAAAAGGGTGAATTCAGTCCAATATTTGTGGGCCCTTGAAGAGTGTTGAGGAGGATTGGTAAGGTGGCCTATGAGTTGGAGTTGCCCAATGATATGAACATGGTTCAGCCAGTCTTCCATGTGTTTATTTTGAGGAAGTGTTTGGGTGACCCAAGTGCAATTATGCCTTTAGAAGTTGTGGGTGTTGTTGAAGACAACTTGACCTATGAAGAGGTTTCGGTAAATATTTTGGATAGACAAGTGAAGAGTTTGAGGAACAAGGAAGTAGCTTCCATTTAGGTACTTTGGAGGAACCAACAAGTTGAAAGTGTCACATGGGAAGCCGAGGCGGACATGCAAAAGTAATATCCCTATCTCTTCCGTTCTACTCAAGCCTAAGGTACTAATTTTAAGTCCTTTACATGATTTCAATTCTTATGTTTTAGCCCTTGTGTCATTTGCATGCATTCATGTTTATGTTGACAAGTTTAGAGTGATCTTTGACACTTATGTTGGAATATTTGAAATGATGTTTTAATGCATTTGTTGCATTCATGCGTGGACTAAACTCATCCTGATTATTTCTGTCATGACCCAAGCCTAGGGCCTAGACGTGATACGGCTAATGGAGAACCCGAAGGGACCAAAAACAAGTATCTTAACATATCATTACACATCCATGGTCGCAGAAGCAATTAAACAACAATAAGAGTATAGAAATAAGGGCAAAGGGACTAACAGAGTCTTTCATAGCTTAAGACATACAAGAGTCAAGAGAGTCAAAGCTCATAGAATTATTACATAACTTAGCTTGTCCAACAACACCTCTAAAATTAGAATTGAGCGGTGACTAAGACAAGCTTCCGGGCTTACCCTCATAGTCAAAAGCATACAATAAGATAAAAAGAGTCTTTGCATACATAGGGACAAAAGATATCGTCCTAGGAGTTGACGACTCATCAAACTTGCTTGATGAGATAGTACTAGCCACATGGTGGAAGATAATCAAGTGGAGCTCAGGTTCCTACATGGTAACATCATGTAGGCATAGAGTATGAGTTCATATGTTCAAATGTACTAATTATGTAGGATGCTATGCAACAAGAGATAAATAATATAATCAAAATGCGTAATTAGGCAATAAATGAGCAAATAGCAATATGGCATGCATGAATGATGCTTGAAGCAAAACATGCTTATATAGAGCATATTACATGTGTAGGAAGAGACTATCATCATAGACCAAACAACTTAGTACTTGGAATCTAAGGCACTCGCTTGGATGGTGGATGAGGTACATACCCCTCATCTTTGGTAGTACAAGATTGCCACCACTCAACAAGGTGGATGAGGTACATACCCCTCATCTATGGTAGTACGGGATTGCCACCACCCGACAAGGTGGATGAGGTACATACCCCCCATCTATGGTAGTACAGGATTGCCACCCCCCGACAAGGTGGATGAAGTACATACCCCTCATCTATGATAGTATGGGATTGCCACCACCCGACAAGGTGGATGAGGTACATACCCCTCATCCGTGGTAGTACAGGATTGCCACCACCCGATAAGGTGGATGAGGTACATACCCCTCATCCTTAGTATGGTCAACTTGCAATACTATATATACTTTCCATGATAACAGCTCGTATATACACTCCTTTCATCATCATAAAATCATTCAAGTCATAGGTCATGCAATGGATCATCAATAGCTCAAAAATTTAAAATATTGGACATTTTATCAAACATATGGCGGGTGTGTAATGCTAGTGTAAAACCATGCATTCAAGAGTGTAGTCATGCAAGAAAACTTGAAGTGAATCAACCCACCAACACTTGGTAATACCCTCATGCAATATACATTGAAACCCTTCATAAAATCTCAAAATAGATCATAGATTCATAGCACAAAACATTCTTAAACAATCACACCTTTATAAAACCCCAACATAGTTCATAGGCAAAATCATAATAAGACCAAAAGTAAATCAACTTAGAAACATACAATTTATGTAAAAAGAAAGGTTGAGCACCATGGGTGAAAGGACACATTGGTTGAAACCCACATACCTCAACTTTGGAGATTTCCTTAATGATGATTTGATTGAGAACTTGAAGCTTGAATGAAATCCTTAGATCTGGAATGAGATTGGTACACTTGAATTTTGGGTGAAATATTTGTCTAAGTTTTAGAGAGGGTTTTGGGGAATGTCTTGAATGATATGAGGTTGAAAGATTACTAAGTATAGGTACTTTTATGCATAGGAAGGCTTAGGCGCAATACCCCAAAGCCTTAGGTCGAAAATGAAAAACTCACAACAAAATACACTGCTCCACGACGGGTCCACGTCACGAAGCCAACACGAACAACCTTTGGAAGTGAAATTTTTGTAAAAACAAAAGTTTGGTATGCTTACTCTAAAATTGGGGTCAGACCCATTTCCCACTCAATTTTTCCCCTGATCAAGAATATGAAGTCGAATTTTTGATATCATGCAAGAATTTTGAGATATATGGAAATTACGATTATGGGCACTTTCGATGCACATTTTCGAGCACTTTTTGGGGTCATTTCAATATCTCCCCCTAGGGAATATTCGTCCCCAAATGTCAAAGAAATGTATATAAGAGAAGTAAGCAAGATAATTTTAGCCCACACAAGAATGTAGCAATGCACTTAAACATCATTTCAAAAATCTCAACATAAGTGTCTAAATCACCAAGAACTTGTCAATATAAACATGAATGCATGTAAATGACATAGGGGCTAAAACATAAGACTTGAAATAACATAGGGGACTTGAAATTAGTACCTTAGGCTTGAGTAGAGTGGAAGAGATAGGGATATCGCTTTTGCATGTCTGCCTCAGCTTTCCATGTGACACTCTCAACTTGTTGGTTTCTTCAAAGAACCTTGACAGAAGCCACCTCCTTGTTCCTCAACTTCTTCACTTTCCTATCCAAGATTTGTAGCGAAACCTTCTCATAAGTCAAATTATCTTCAACAACCCTCACAACATCAAAAGGCACAATAGCACTTGGGTCACCCACACACTTTCTCAACATGGACACTTGGAAGACCGGATGATCTATATTCATGTCATTGGGAAACTCTAACTCATAGGCCACCTTACCAATCTTCCTCAATACCCTATAAGGACCCACAAATCTTGGACTCAATTTACCCTTCTTACCAAAACAAACCATACCCTTCATAGGTGAAACCTTCAAATAGACCCAATCGCCAACCTTAAATTCAAGATCACTTCTCCTTACATCGGCATAGGACTTTTGACAACCTTGGGCTCTTTTTGACCTTTATCTAATCAACTTTACCTTCTCCATAGCCTCCATAACCAGATTTGGACCCAACAAAGCCATTTCCCCTACCTCAGACCATCCAACCGGGAACCTACAACGTCGTTAATTTCCTCCCACCTCCAAGTAGGAATCTCTACATTTTGGGATAGGCCACCCGGCCTTTGATGTTCGGCTTTCACTTGTTGGCAATTATGGCAATCGGACACAAACTTAGCAATGTCTTTATTCATAACATACTACCAATAGACATCCTTCAAATCTCTATACATCTTGGTAGAACCAGGGTGAATAGAATAGGAAGAATTATTAGCCTCATCAAGAAGCTTCTTTCTCAAGTCATCAACATTAGGCATAAACAATCTACCTTAGTATTTAAGAGTACCATCTCCCCTTTGGGAGAAAACCTCCACCTTACCATATCTCACCAAGTCCTTCAATTCTAGCCAGGCAGGGTCAAGATTTTGCCTTGCCTTCACTTCCTCAATCAATGAAGAATTGGAACCATCAACCACCACTACTCCACCATTGTTAACCTCCTCCAACCTAACTCCCAACCTAGCCAACTAATGGACCTCTCTAGCCACCTCTTTACCACCATCATCAACAGGAGCTAGGCTACCCATAGACACCCTATTCAAAGCATTGTCCACAATATTAGCCTTTGGCCTTACCGGGGTAATAATGCACACTCATATCATAATCTTTAAGAAGCTCCAACCACCTTTGTTGTCTCAAGTTGAGATCTTTTTGGGTGAAGACATATTGGAGACTCTTATAATCGGTAAACACATCAACATGCACTCCATACAAATAATGACGCAAAATTTTCAAAGCAAATACCACGACGTCCAATTCAAAATCATGGGGGGTATGATAATTCTTTTCATGCACCTTAAGTTGTCTAGAAACATAGGCTATCACCTTACCATTTTGCATCAATACATAACCCAAACAAATTCTTGAGGCATCATAATACACAACAAAGCCTTCTAACCCTTTCAGTAGTGAGAAGATAGGAGCAGAAACAAGCCTATCTTTCAAGGTTTGGAAACTATTTTCACACTCATCGGTCCATAAAAATTTTGCCTTCTTTTGAGTCAGCTTAGTCATAGGAGAAGGAATAGAAGAGAACCTATTCACAAACCTCGAGTAATAACCCGCTAAGCCCAAGAAGATTCTAATATTCGATGGAGTCAAAGGTCTACGCCAAAGTCTATTTCCCTTTCGGAGGAACACAGGAAAGGTCACTAGGAAAGACATCAAGAAACTTATTTACCACTGGAACCGACTCTATGGGAAGGACTTTGGACTCAACATCCCTAACCCTCACAAGATGATAGAGACACCCCTTAGAGATCAACTTTTGGGCTTTAAATGTAAGAGATAAACATACCCTTGACCACCGCATCATGACCTTCCCACTCAGACAGGTTCATTTGGGAATTGAAATTTGACCCTACCGATTCTACTATCAATAGAGGCATAATATGCATGCAACCAATCCATCTCAAGAATGACATCAAAATCCACCATATCCAACTCAACAAAATCACAAGGCAAAAATTTTATGCAAAATACAAATGGGATAATTTCTACAGACCTTTCAAGCAATAATAGATCCACCAATGGGAGTAGACACCTCATAAGACTCACATAACAGTTCGGGCTCAACATGAAACTTTTTGGCAATAAAAGGAGTAACAAAAGAAAGAGTTGCACCCGGGTCTATCAATGCGTACACATCAACATCAAATACTTTGTACATATTGGTGACAACATCGGGCACCTTATCTACCAGTTGCCTCCCTTGAAGAGCATAGAACTGATTGTGCTTTGGAGCACCACCTTGTTGGCCTCCTCTCCCAAAAGGAATCGTATTTGCACCCCGACATTGTGGATGAACATCTAGAACCGTACTTGCACCCCGACATTGTGGATGAACATCTTTACTCTTATTCCAATTACGTGGATAATCAATCATCTTGTGGCCTACTTCACCACAACCAAAATAAGCATTGGTAATCCTCAAGCATGGGCCACCATAACCTTTCCCTCACACTTTTGACATGTAGGGGAAACTTGCACACCAACACCCTTGCCTTTCCCTTTAACATATGGGCAATAAACTAGCTTGTAACCCACTCCAGTACAACATAACAAGCATTGGTCTTCCTCAAGAATGCGCCACCATGGTTCCTCTCATGCCTTTGACACTTAGTTTAGTTCTCCCATCGTTACCATTTCCAAGTTGAACCCTTCTTCTTCCTTCCTTTGAGGCAACTGGACAATCATCTTATGCCCAGCGTTGCCACACTCAAAGCATGCACCCGTATTCCTCCAACATATGCCACCATGTCTCCTCCCACATTTTTTGCACCTAGGATGAGTCATTCTATTGTCAACACCTTGGACACCATCATCACGTCGAGTCCTCTAAGCCTCTCTCTCCTCCCTCTTACCACTTGAAGTCTCAAAGGCACTCACTTGTTGATTGAGTTGAGCGGTCACCAACCATAGAGCATTATGAACCTCCATATTTGACATGCCACCATCCTGAATAGCTTGAGAAATACTCTAAAACTCAAAGATTAAGAATAAGATATAAACCTTAGAGGACTTAGCTCTATCGCACAATATAGATCATGAAGAAGTGATACATTTTCTAAAACGCCTCATAGCCTCCCATTCATAGTTTTGGCACGCTTCACAACCATGAATAAGACTCTAATCGACGTGATGTGTTGGACTTCGAGGATCATTAACAATCTAATGCTCTGATACCATCTTTATCACAACCCAAGCCTAGGGCCTAGATGTTACACGGCGAATGGGGAACCCAAAGGAACCTTAAATAAGCCTCTTAACATATCATTACACATCCTTGGTCGTGGAAGCAATTACACAACAATAAGAGAATAGAAATAAGGGAAAAGGGACTAAGGGAGTCTGTCACAGCTTAAGACTACAAGAGTCAAGAGAGTCAAAGCTCATAATATCATTACAAAACTTGTTCAAAAACACCTCTAAACTTAGAATTGAGCGGGGGACAAGATAGATTTCTGGGCTCACCCTCATAGTCAAAAGCATACAGTAAGATAAAGAGAGTCTTTACATACATAGGGACAAAAGATATTGTCCTCGGAGTAGAGGACTAACCAAACTTGCTTGAAGAGATAGCACTAACCACATAGAGGAAGATGATAAAGTGGACCAGTTCCTACATGGTAACATCATGTAGGCATAGAGTATGCATTAGTATGTTTGAATATACTAAGTATGTAGGATGCAATGCAGCAAGAGATAGGCAACAAAATCAAAATGCATAGTTAGGCAATAAATGAGCAAATAGCAATATGGCATACATGAATGATGTTTGACGCAAAACATGCTTATATAGAACATATTGCATATGTAGGAAGATACCATCATCATAGATCAATCAACATAGTACTTGGAATCCAAGGCATGCCACCCGCTTGGAAGGTGGATGACGTACATTAGGGATTGCCACCACCTGACAAAGTGGATAAGGTACATACCCCTCATCTTTACTATAATCAACTTGCAACACTATAGATACTTTCCATGAGAACAACTCATACATACACTCCTTTCATCATCATAAAGTCATTCAAGTCATAGGTAATGCAATGGATCATCAGAAGCTCAAGAATAAAAATTTGGACATTTTTATCAAACACTTGGCAAGTGTGTAATGCTAGTGTAAAACTATGTAATTGAAGAGTGTATTCATGCAATAAAACGTGAAGTAAATCAATCCACCAAAACTTGGTAATACCCTCATGCAATATACATTCAAACCCTTAAAAAAAACTCAAAATAGATCATAGATTCATAGATCTAAACATGCTTAAACAGACGCACTCTTATGAAACTCCAACATAGTTCATAGGCAAATTCATAATAAGTAAGACCCATATGTAAATCAACTTAGAAATATACAATTTATGTAAAACGGAATGTTGAGTACCATGGGTGAAAAGACTTTGTTGAAACCCACATATCTCAACTTTGGAGGTTTCCTTGATGAAGATTTGATTGAGAACTTGAAGCTTTAATGAAATACTTAGATCCGGTATGAGATGGGACAGTTGCATTTTGGGTGAAATATGGGGAATGTCTTGAATGATATGAGGTTGAAAAATGACTAAGTATAGGTGTTTTTATGCATAGGAAGGCTTCGTCAAAAGACTCCAAAGACTTATACCGAAACTAAAAATTGGTAACAAAATACACTTCTTTTCGACGGGTCCGCGTCGTGGAGCCAACACGAACAACCTCTAGAAGTGAAACTTTTGCGAAAATAAATTTTTTTCTACGATTGCTCTAAAATCGGGGTTAGACCCATTTCCCACACAATTGTGCCCCCTGATCAATGATATGAAATTGGATTTTTGATATCACGCACGAATTTTGAGATATATGAAAATTACAATTATGGGCACTTCTGAGGCACATTTTCGAGCACTTTTTGGGGTCGTTTCAATTTTTCTCACATAGTTTCTTTGACATTTGGGGATGAATGTTCCCAATGGAGAGATATTGAAATACCCTAAAAAGTGCCCGAAAATGTGCATCGGAAATGCCCATAATCGTAATTTTCATATATCCCAAAATCCGTGCATGATATCGAAAATTCGACTGCATATTCGTGATCAGGGAAAAAATTGAGCAGGAAATGGTTATAATCCAGATTCAAGAACAACCGTATCAAAATTTGATTTTCCAAACTTGGCGAAAAACAGAATCGATCCACGCCCCTGTTGCGACACGACCAGGGCGCAGACCAGTATATTTTGTTGCTAGTTTTTTTTTATTCTGATCCACGGCCTTGGGATCTTATGCCTAAGCCCGCCTATGCATAAAACACTAATTCTTAGTCATTTTTAACCTCAAAACTCATTCCGGATCTCAAGAAATTCATTCAAGTTTCATGTTCTTATTCAAATATTCATCAAGGAAATCTCCAAATGTGAGGTATGTGGGTTTCAACAATTAGGTCATTTCACGCACGGTGCCTAACTTTCCTTTTTATGTAGATTGCATGTTTTCAAGTTGATTTATCTATTGGTATTTCTAATTATGAATTTGATTATGAACTATGTTGGGGTTTCAAAAATGTTGACTATTTAAGCATGTTTTGAGCTATGAATCTATGATCTATTACGAGATTTGATGAGAGGTTTCAGTGTATCTTGCATGAGGGTGTTACCAAGTGTTGGTGGGTTGATTTATATTAAGTTTTCTCACATGATTTGTCTCTTGAATTGCATGATTTTGAACTAGCATTACATACCCACCAAGTGTTTGATAAAATATCTGGTTATGGATTCTTGAGTTATTGATGATCTATTGTATAGCTTATGAGTGAAGTGACTTTACGATGATGAAAGGAATGTTTTTATGTGATGATTTCATGAATAGTATCTATGGTGTTGCAAGTTGACCACACCTTTTTGAGGGGGTGATATGCCTCAATCACCTTGTCGGGGGGTGCTATGCTCGTACTACTATATTGAGGGGTATATACCTTGGATACTTGTCAAGGGATGCTATGCCCATACTACCATGTTGTGGGGTATATACCTTGGCCACCTTGTTGGGGTGTGTTATGCCTGTACTAGCAATTGAGGGTAGATACTCCAATCACCTTTCGAGGGGGTGATATGCCTTGAATTCTAAGTACTAGTTGCTTGATCTATGATGATGGTATCTTCCTACATACCTAATATGTTCTATATAAGAATGTTTTACTTCAAACATTGATCATGCATGCCATATTGCTATTAAACTCACCCATTGCTTTTGTATATGCATTTTGGTTATGTCACCTATCTCTTATTGTATTGCATCCTACATACTTAGTACATTCAAACGTATCTAACACATACTCTATGCCTACATGATGTTATCCTGTTGGAACCAGAGCCCCTCACGATCATCCTCCACGCGGCTAGTCGGTCAACTTGAAGATAAGCTATTGGTGGGTTCTCATATTAGGGGACACTAACTTTGCACTCTTACTTTGGTTATCTCTTTATGTTAAACCTTGATACTAAAAGGGTGAGCCCGGAAAGTTGTCTTGGCCCCCGTCTAATCTATGTTAGATGTTGTCACGACCCAAAGTAGGTCCTAGACGTGACAGTGAATGGGGAGCCCGAAGGGTCCTCAATTAAGCCTCTTATCTTGTCATTAAACATTATTGGTTGCGGAAGCATGTAAAAAGGCATAAAGTAAGAATAAAGGGAGCCCGAAGGGTCCCCAATCAAGCCTCTTAACATGTCATTACACATCATTGGTCGTGAAAGTATGTAAAAAGGCATAAAGTAAGAATAAAGGGCAAGGGACTAAGGGATAACTTGCAAAACATCACTATCAAGAGATAAAGAATCTAAGCTCAAATCATACATACATAACTTGTCCAACAAACACCTCTTAATACATAGATAAGAACGGGGGCCAAGATAAGGTAATCGAGCTCACCCTCATTGCCAAATGAATATAAAGTAAAGTGTCTCGACATAAGATAATAGAACAAAGACCTAAGTCCCCGACATGGAGGACTCACCACTAGCTTGAGTAGCACCGAACTAGCCACGTGGGGGAGGAGGATGATCAACTTGGGCTTTGATCCCTACATAGTGATATCATGTAGGCAAGAGTATGTGTTAGTACATTTGAATGTACAAAGTATGAAGGATGTAATGCAACAATAAGTAGGCATCATAGTCAAAATGCATAATATTAAGTAATAGACATAATATAACAATATGGCGTGTATGTTCAATGCTTAAGTAAAACATGCTCAACTAAATCATGCTCATATAGGATATCAAATGTGAAGAAGAGACCAAGCTAGTTGTTCAAGGTATAAACCCCTTGGTGGTTATATGGTATAAACCCCTCACATGGTTGATAGTAATCACACCTTACCAACACGATGAAAAAGTATAAACCCCTCGCATGGTTGATGAGTATAAACCCCCAACATGGTTACCCAGGCTCTTGTCCACCCGGATCGGGTATGGTTTAATGCAACACTTTATATAAGATTTATCATATGCTCTAGTGAAACAGTTCATATAGGGATAATCATTACAATAAGCTTATTTCATCATCATAACATCATTCATATCATATCTCATGCTTTGGACCTTTAATTCCTCAAGAAACCACATTTGAACATTTTATCAAACACTTTGAGGGTGTGAAATGGGGGTAAAGGACCATGCAATTTAGAGATGAAATCATGCAAGAAAATCTGTTATAAAACCATTAATCAACACTTTGCAACACTCCCAAGACATTCACATCAAAACCCCTCATCAAATTCAACATTAGATCCAAGATTTAAAGCTCAGAACATGCTAAAACAACCATACTTTCATGAACCAAAATTACTGTGGAGTAAATTTCTCAATATGCAAGACCCACATGTAAAATCAACTTCAAATCATGCAATATTAGTAAAAATGAGGCTTAGGCACCATGGATGAAAGGAACCAACTGTTCAATACCACATACTTTAGCTTGGAGGTGAATTTAGGGAAGATTGGAATTGGAGACTTGAAGCTTGAAGAAGAACCTTGAAGGAGAACCTTAGCTTGGCATGAGGGTTTGGGGCTTAAGTTTGAGGAGCGAAAATTTGTTTAAGCGTTTGAGTGAGTATTGGAAAATGTTTAGGGTAGTATGAGGGTGAAATTTGGCTAAGTATAGATAAAAACATGTTTGGGAAACTTGGGCCTAACACTTAGAATATTTTGCGCCGCACAGGAAAACACTGCCAGGAAAAATACACCTATCCACATCACAGAGAGAACTCGGAGAAAGAATTATACTAAAGCGCGCCCTTGGCACGTCGCGGTGGGAACGTGTAAACCTCACTGGAATTCATCACTTAAAAATGTATAATTGCTAATATTACGCTCTTAAATCGGGGTTAGACCCTTTTTCACCTAATTTTGACCCCTTGATCACAAATATGAAGCTAGATTTTTGAAATAAAAAATAGATTTTTAGATATATGGAAATTACGATTCTGGGTACTTCCGCGGCACATTTTCGGGTAGTTTTTGAAGTCGTTACAATATCTCCCCCTTGGGAATATTTGTCCCCGAATGTAAAAGGGATGTACAAGACAAAAGTGATCATCAACAAATCAGCCCCAACAAGAATGCAACATTACATTAAAAACACCATTTTACGAGATCTCAACATAAGTGTAAAGTCATCGGAAACTTGCCAACTTAAGCATGAATGCACATGAATGACATAGGGGCTGAAACATAGGACTTTGAATCATAGAAAGGACTTGGTATGTCATCATAACTTGAATAGAGTGAAGGAGATATGGATATCGCTTCTCCATGTCAGCACTGGCTCTCCAAGAAAAAATACGAATAGACAACTCTTCCAAAGAGCCTTGACGAACACTATATCATTATCAATCAATCAATCTCTCCACTCACCCATCCAACACCTCCACCGGAACCTCCTTCGAAGACAACTTATCTTCCATCCCACCCACAACTTCAAAGAGTTCTATAGCACTAGGGTCACCGACACATCCCCTCAACCTAGAAGCATGAAAAATTGGATAAACCATACCCCTACCATAGGCAATTCCAAAACTTATGCAACCTTACCAACCTCCCTCTACGCTTTATAAGGATTCACAATCCTCAACCCAATTGTCAATCTTAAATACACCTAACCCACTTGGTACCATAACCATCATCTCTCCTTGGGAGA
The DNA here is from genome assembly GCA_026153255.1 of Solanum medicagineum. NCBI lineage: Eukaryota > Viridiplantae > Streptophyta > Magnoliopsida > Solanales > Solanaceae > Solanum > Solanum medicagineum. Next base: position 616 of record JAPFFP010043637.1, on the reverse strand, counting down.
CAACCTCCACTCTATCATTCTCCCATCCAAAACTTCCAACTTTAATAACGTGGAAAGCAAGGCCTTGCCTAATCTAGTCCTCTTAACCCAAGAAGATTTAGAACCATCAAGAACACTATACTACCATTCTCAGCTTCCTTCAACCTAACTCCCTATGTAGCCGACCGATGGACTCTACTAGGCCTCTCCTAACCACAGTTATCCACACACACAAGGCAACCTAGAGCACCAACCACAACACTAGCCTTACTGATAAAATCAATGCACACTCATATCATAATCCCTATGGAGTTCAAATAATCTTCTTGTTATCCTTAACTCACACCTATCATTTTTAGCAACCAATCCCCAAATAATTCACAAGCTCTAAACAAATCAATACCTCATCACTAGAAACCACCACAATCACATCAAGGTAAGGTGCTAAGACCCTATTCATGAAACCCAATAGACAAAACTGGTACATAAGCCCACCAAATAACTCCACCAACAACCAAAATGCTCACTCCTAGTCCGAAAAGGACACTTGGGGATATCATCTACCCTCACCCTCACTTGGGGACAAAACCTGAACCAAAGATCAATCTTAGAGAAGTGACTAATCCATCATAGTTGA
>JAPFFP010043636.1:0-13055 GCA_026153255.1 Solanum medicagineum | reverse complement strand
ATTTAGCGTCACTTGTCCCTTTCATATCATGTTTCCTTTGAATTGTACCAATATTGTAAGGTGTGGGGTGTTACACTACATTTGCTTCATCTTCAATGGGAATTATTCGAATCACTGGAGTGTGCACTTGTGGTTGTCATCATAATTCTGGTTTGGATTCGACGAGGTATAAGGGGTTGTACGACAATAGGAAAAACTACAACCAAGTAGTAAATTGAGACAAAAAAGCGATAAACTTAAGAGATAGTTCAAAAGTTAGACAGTTCGGAGGAATTACAGACCGACAAGGATAAACCACCTCAAGCACTCTCTTTTTCCTATGCTTTTAATCCCCTGCTTCTTCACTTTCTTCACTAGTAACCATACGCCATTAATTTTATCCTATTACCAAAAGCATAAAAAAAATTCAATTCTTTTTCTCTCTCTAATGCATACTAACCCAAAAGCGACCACCACGACACCCCGACCACCGGATCCGCCGGATAATTGGAAATCACAATCTTTCAAGGACATTCTTCTAGGGAAAAATAACCGGCTCAATCATGTCTATGAGCTACAAAACATAAGTGCAATGGAGATTGAAAGACCAGGGGTGTAGCAATTGGAAATCATACCTCCATCCCAAGATGATCTCCAAAGGATTTACAAGCCATGGAGATCATCAGTCAACATAAAGGTCTTTGGGAGAAAATTTGTGCACACCCATCTCAAAAACCAGTTACCTTAATAATGGAATCCCGGTGAACCCCTAACCCTGATTTATTTGAGAAATGAGTACCATGTAGCAAAGTTCAATCTAGAAGAAATCTTCAATAAAGTGATGCATGAGGATCCTTGGTTCATAGCCGAGAACTTCATCAAAGTCAGGAAATGGGAGCCTAACTTTGTTCCTCAAACCTCCACAATCACTCATAGAGAAATATGGGCAAGATTATCATAGCTACCTATGGAGTTCTATGACAGGCAAGTCTTAGAAGAGTTGGTCAAAAATTGGGTGCCCTCCTTGGGATAGATGCTTGTACTTCAGCCACATTGAGGGGAAGATACGCAAGAATCTATGTTCAAATCCCAATTGATTGTCAGTTAAGAGCGAAGTGATCAGAGGAATGCACAAAATTAAACTCCTATATGAAGAGAAGGGATTTTGTGCGTCAATTATGGACAACTGGGACAAACTATCCTGAACTATGAGACACACCCACAAAAGAGAGTAGAAACACAACCCATGTCGCTGAATCCTCAAATAGCTACTCAATCGGAGACATGGGAAATTGTGCAATTCCCAAAAAGAAATGCTAGTAAAGGAAAAGCAAAAGGAAGCTGGGAGAAGCATAACCAGATGGGGATGAAGGAGGGAGATGGGCCATCTCAGCATTGGGCCAAGAACTCAACAAGAAAGGACTGGCCCAAAGGCGGAGAGGGACCCAATATCAAGATAGGCCCTTCTCATACAAACCATATGCATCACACGCCAATGACAAAAGTGGCGAACAAGACAGAAAAAGAAAAGTCAACTTTCCCACTAAAAATGGGGCCCACTCTTCAACAATTAAAGACGGCCAACAACTCAACTGCCGCATTAATGGCTACACAAACAAATGCCATCGGCCAAAGTTCCAATAATATCTACCAACACCAAGGTAGATATGAAGTAAATTATGAGATTAATGGAAAATTGAGCATTGTCGGAACGGATACAAAAGCTCTCTCATACAAATCAAAAAATGAACAAAATAATATCTTTCCATCTTCTCCAACTCAAAGTGTTTACTACTTCCGAGGAAATCAATCATCACAACTCTCAGGTTGAAGTGACTACCAAAGTCGTGTCAATGGAAATTACTACACAAGGAGAGAGAGAAGGCCTTTTCATAGAGAAAATGGCCAGCAAAATTAGTCCCTATTCCATAAACCATGGCCTCCAACAATTCAACTCCACCATCCCACATGCTAACCCTAATTTTTCTATGAACTGCGCCTCTTTGCCCAAGCCATCAAGCCACATCTTGGCTGGAGCTGGATCTGCGAGACCAATAGTTGACTTTCAAGCAATGATCGACAACAAGACAGTGGTGTTGTTGGTACAAATTCTAGCTTATCTTGCTTAGATTGTGAAGGAAGGCTTAGATCATGCCTTGGAAGGGTTGGGGAACCAGATTTGGTTGGAGAAACTGAGGAGAACACAGCTAATAGGCAACATCAATGTGATGATCATGCAAGATCTGGGGTCTCTCATGACCCAAACATTCCAAAGCCTCTCATTTTTCCCATTCTTCCCTCATCTGACAAGCAATCAAACACTTCAGTTTGTGACAATGACAAAGATAAGGAACATGGATCCCAACTCTCACGCTCCAGAAGTAGAAAGAAGCCAAAACCCAGTGCAGGAACAACAAATCTCAACCCAAGAAATGTTAAGACAAAACAGTCAAGAGGTGGAGGAAATCTTGGCTAAGTCTAGGCGATTTCTTTCCCGAGGAATGTATCTTGGAGAAGCTGTAGATCAAGGAGTTGGAGGAGGGACTATATTCATTTTTTTTTTTTTGATTCACTGTTCAAGGCAAGTGCCAGCTTGCATCCTGAACATACGCAACAGGAAAGAGTTGTATCCAACAGCCATAGCTCTGACTCCGACCAAGTTGAATTGGAAAAGGAAAGAAGTGGAGGATGGGCGATGGGCACTCAGCACTCCAACATGACTAGATTCATTATATGCAACACAAGAAGGGCCAACAGTGCCACCTTTAGGAGGAATTGTGAAACCATTGTAAATGAGTACAATCAGGCAATACTAGTGCTTCTGGAAACCAAGATGAGTGATCACAAACAACTTACTCACTTGTTAAAATTTGATGCTCATATTCAATATCCTGCTGAGGGACTTTCTGGAGGAATTGTTGTTATGTGGAAAGAGGACCTACTCAAAATGGATAACATTTCCATTTCACAAAATGGCATACATGTGCGCATAAAGGTATGTCCCAAGTCCTATACTTGGCTTTTTTCTGCAATTTATGCTAGTCCAGACCTAGAGAAAAGAAAGACCCTTTGGGATGAATTTAAAGCCCTCAGACTTTCCCACCCTATAGACTGGTTACTGGGGGTGACTTCAATGAAGTCCTCCATGCGGGGGAAACACTTGGTGTCAATAATATTAACAACTCGTGAGTCAAAGCTTTCTGGTCTTGTATCCAAAGCTGCAACTTGATTCTCCTGGGGTAGCAAGGGCAAAAGTATACCTCGACCAATAAAAGGTATAGAAACTAGTCTTAATTAATCTTTGAAAGACTCAATAGGTGCCTGGCTAATGACTCTTGGATAAAGAATTTCCCTAAAGCATTAGTCACTCACCTCCCATGAATTAAGTATGATCACTGTCCCATGCTACTTTCTATGCACTCTAACCAAAGTAGTGGAAATCCTAAGCCTTTTCGTATGGAGCCCATATGGTGTAACCACCCTAGCTTCAGAAACCTTGTCAACCAGTCTTTCTCAACAAACTCTGACTTACTCACTTCCATTAACCACTTCCAAAAAGAGAGTGTTCATTGCAATAAGTCCACTTTTGGGAACATTTTCAAGAAGCTTAGAGTGATTAGGCTAGGTTAGAGGGGATTCAGAAATCTGACAACTATTATCATAGTAGCTTCCTCCAAAACCTAGAGAAAGATTTGCGTGAAAAATATGACAGCCTCCTCAAAGCTGAGAAAGATGTTTGGATAACCAAGTCTAGAATAACTTGGCTCAGTGAAGGGGATGCCAACACTAACTTTTTCTACACAGCCACCTTGGTCAAAAAACGAAGAAATAAGATTATGTGTCTGGAGGATGATAGTGGCAAGTTGTATGAGAGCCAAAAAGATATCCTCAACAACACTTTTAATTTCTTCAGGAACCTGTACCAAACTGATCAACTGCTCTCCAAAAGACTTTGTGTTGTTGATCAGGCTCATCCTGATGTCAACCTACCCCAGAGCATGCTTTCCCTTGACTCTCCCCTTAGAGACAATGAGATTGTCCAAGCTCTCAAGTCCTTCAAGCCCTTAAAATCCCCAAGACCTGATGGTCTACATCACCTGTGCTACCAAAGGTATTGGATATATTGGGCCCTAAAATTGTAGCTTTCTCCAAGGAAGTCTTCAAGAAAGCTCACATGCCTTCTGAGGAAAACCACACCCTTATTTGCCTTATTCCCACAGCCCCTGGCAGCAAGAACCTCAAAAGCTTTAGACCTATTGGTCTTTGCAACACTATCTATAAGCTAGTTACCAAAATTATTATGAACAGGATCAAACCCGTCCTTCCTCACCTTGTCAGTCCTATCCAGTCTAGCTTCCTAGTAAATAAAAGGGCTTCTGATACTGCCATGATTGCCAAGAGTTTCTTTCCCATTTTGGGAAAATGAAAGGGAATAAGGCTGGTATGATCCTGAAAATTGATCTAAAAAAGGCCTTTGACAGAATTGAATGGTCTTTCATTAGGGATACCCTTGGTTACTTCAACTTTCCCCCTAATCTGACCAACCTTATCATGTCTTGTGTTAGCACCAACAGTATTGAGATCATTGTCAATGGCAGGAAAACTGATGCTTTCCTCCCATCCAGAGGATAATACATATCTTTATCCTCTATATGGAGAGACTCTCCAGAGACATTGATGGAAAGGTGAATTCTGACACTTGGGATCCTCTCAAAATATCAAGCCAAGGCCCCTCCATTTCCCACCTCTTTTTTGCAGATGATCTAACCTTTTTTGCTATTACAACACCATTAAAGCCACCCTCTAATTGTTTCACAGCAAAGTTGGGCAAAAGGTGAACTACACTAAATCAAGAGTGTTTTTCTCCAAAAACTGCCCCACGACTACCAAAGCCACTTTTGTGGGTATCTTAGGCATTCATGAACATTCTTCCTTTATAAAACTTGGGTTTCCCTATGTTCCATAAAAATCCCTCCAATGGGGATTTCCAAATATATTCTTGATAACCTTAGAAAAAAGTTGGCAGGATGGAAAAACACTACTCTTACCATGGCTCGAAGAGTTGTGCTAGCAAATCCTGCATGGAAAGCATTCCCTCCCACACCATGAGCTACATAAAGCTTCCTGCAAGAATAACCAAGGCAATTGATAAAACAACAAGAGACTTTGTGGGGGGTTCCTCCCATGAGAAAAAGAAAATGCATCTAGTGAATTAGGCCACTGTCACTAGAAAAAAGGATCAAGGGGGGCTGGGACTACATAGATGTGAAACTAGAAACAAAGCTATTTTGGCTAGCCTTGCTTGGAGAATGCTGTAGCATCCTGGAAAACTGTGGGCTCAAATTCTTGTGAATAAGCACAAAAGTAGCCCTTAAAATGGGCCAATGAGTAGTGTGGTTTCAAGGATATGGAAGAACATTCAAAGGAGCTGGGAAGACATTGCCACAGCCTCAAAATGGGTTGTCCACCAAGGAACCAACATTAAGTTCTTGGGGATACATAGCTGCCAAACAACCAATCAATCAGAAGTTAAATTCAAGAGCCATTGCTGGAACAAGAGGAATGTTATAAGATGGTTGACTTGTATAGGAATGGGAAATGGCGTTTAGATACTCTCTCTATCCCTCTGCCTGACCACCTTCAAGAAATCATCAATGACCTACCCATGTGCCTGAATCCAAACAAACAAGACAAGCGGATATGGAGCCTTGCTAGAGATGGGAAATTCACTTTGTCAACAGTTTATGACCATTCGACAAAAGAATGGGAAGCTTGCCACCCTAATGGGAAAGAGTTTGGGGAAAATATGGAGAACCTTATTGCCAAGCAGAGTAAAAATGTTCTTGTGGACACTTCTTCATGAGAGGCTCCCCAAAAATGACCTCCTAAGCTAAAAGTGCATGAGCATAGACCCAAAATGCAGATTGTGTGACCATCCAAAGGACATAACTCATATCCTCTGCCAATGCCAAACAGCAAAATCCCTTGTCATAATATGATGGCTAACCATGGCCAGATTACTTATTGGACTGCCATAGCCAACTCAAAACATTTTCAAGGACTGGCATGGGATTTTTTCCTCTCTTATTGCCTTTGAAACTTGTGGAAAAATAGGAACACAAACATCTTCAACAATACTAGTCTGTAGCTTGACTATACCACTGTCCATACGCATGGGATGGAATATGTTCATGTCATTGCCCACAAGAACATGAAGACTGCAAATCATCACCTAATTAGTGTGAAATGGAAACCTCCAAATCAAGGAATATTTTAAAATATTAATGGATAATTTTGAAAATTACTTTCACCTTGATTTATTATTTAGTATAATTATTGTTAATTTATTAATTTAATTGTACCGAAAATTTAAAAATTTTAATTTATTATCAGAAAATTAATATCAAAATTTGAATTTGAAAAAGTGCTATTGTGGTGTTAATTTGTTTATTTTCATTTTTTTTTTTGCTTAAAATTTGTATTGAAATACTTTTTTTAAAAATTAGATTAAATAGATAATCACTACTTTGTTTTAAATTCAATGTTTTCTAATTTAATTTTTAATTTTTTAATTAATTTTTGTTAGTCTAAAAGTTTTTCAATTTGTTTAGAAGTTGAAGTTTTGTAGGTAATTTCAAAACTCTCTATTTTTCGAATACGTGTTTTTTCTTTAAAATAAAGATCAATTCATTTTTGAAATTGTAACTAAGAAAACCATAAAATTTTTAATTTTTTTTCGTTTGTTAATCGTGATTTTTTTAAAAAATGTATTGACAATTAACATTATTCTGTAATATACAAATTTGTAATCCAATTTATTTTTTAAAAAAATTACGAAAATCAAGAATAAATTAACTTTTAGAAAATTACCATAAAATTTAACTTTTTTTTTAAACTTTTAGAAAATCGAGATTTTTGTAGAGATATTGTTGACATCCCGAAAGCACAACGTTGTGACAACTCAATAAAAAATAATAAATTAAAAGAATTTAAAAGAAAAATAATTTAATTTGGGAGTCGCCACCTAATGTTAACGATAATTAGGAAACAAATAAATTATTTACAAAATAGTCCGCGAACCAAAAATTTCAGGTAAGGTTTCAAGTTATTCTGAAGGGAAGGTATTAGCACCCCTCAGAATCCACAACTGTTGGTTCCGGATGAACTCATTTTTTACAAATTGAGGAGGAGATACACAATATAATATAAGTATGACAATCATGAAATAAACACATAGAAATAATGTACACAATAATGAATAAATAAAGAATAAACTAAATTGTTCAGTCCTTTTAATGGGGAGGTCTCGAAATTCGACGGATAGATTTTTTACTAGCCAAGTTTAGCAAATAATGAACTTAAACTAGAAAACTTGTATTTTAATATGTAACAAATAGAAATATAAATTAACTTTTTCCGTCTTTTTTAATGGGGAGACCTTGAAATCCGACGGATAGATTTTTCATCGGCCAATTTTAACAAATAACAAACTTAAACTAGAAAATTTGAATTTTAATGTAACAAATATGCATATAAACTAACTTTTTTTCGTCCTTTTGAATGGAAGGGCCTCGAAATCTGACACATAAATTTATCATTGGCCAACCATACAAATAATGTACTTTCAAATTTATAAAATTAACAAAGGATAAGTTAAACCAATACATAATGAACAGAACACATGAGATAATCCATTAGTGTAGTCAAATATGAACAAAGTAGTACAGTAACAAACGAATAAAGCATAAACTATTCCGAAATAATAAAAATGGAAAAATAAAATAACACAACCATATATATTACACAAAGCATAGAACAAACTAACCCAAACAAGATTATGAATAAAAAACATATTACTCTAGAAGAAGATCAATTTGTCAATTACTTAGTAAATTCATAAACAAAATAATGAACAGTAAGTAAAAAATAATAACCATAAGTAAAACAAAAGAAAGATATTCAATCATAATCAATAATATAAAAAGTTATCAATGCAAAAATAACCCAACATAGCAATAGGAAAATACCCAAACAAATCCAAGAAAATATCCTTAAAAAATCAGAATGTAATAGTTAAATATATATACGAGTTAAAATATAACCAAAAAAGTAGCCAAATATAACAACATTCAAAGGAAACTAGTGAAAACAGAGACAAAAAAAAAACCTCACCCTTTTCATGGATTCTCAAGTCCCGACAGGGGATAATCATGAAGTGAACCGAGATGGTGGCTTGCGGTGCTGGTTCGCTGCGGTTTCGCCGGTTCTGACAGCGTGATCTGGGGTTGTTTCGGTGGCTACTGTTGTTAGGATTTTCTCGCGGTTCAAGGGGGTGGAGAGAAGAAGAGAGGCCGAGGAGCAGCGACGGGGGTTTGTTGGGGCTTACGCCAGCGAGGGAATGAAGGAGATGAAGGGCGTCGTTGGCTGTTATGCCCGAAAAAAATGGAGAGGGAGATAAGGAGTTGTTTGGTGATGGTTTTCTGGTGGATCTCGGGCGGGTTGAGGGAGTTTTGGAGGTTGGTTCATGGTGTTTTCGGGGTGGTTTTGGGCTGTTTCACAGTGGTAACGGGACGGGGTTTTGAGCTGCGTTTTGTGGGGGTTTTGGTGGCGAAATGGGGCTATTTGGTGGGCGTTTGAAATGGGATTTTGGAGCTGCGTTTTTGGGGTGTGATTGGTGGTGAAATGGGGCTGAAATGAGGTTTTGAGGGCTATGTTTTGGTGGAGTCTCGTGGGGTTTTGGGGGTCGTTTTGTTGCTATTTGATGGGACTAAAATGGGGGTTTCGGGTCGGGATTTTCCGGCGTCTTCGTGGTGGAGCTATGGGTGGACTCTTGGGGTGTTTGAGGTTGATTTGGGTGGTTTTCAAGGCTGATTTTTGGTGCAGTTTTGTGTTGCGTTTTGGGAGTGATTTTGGTGGATTAAGAGTCGTTTTTGGTGTATGTTGTGGTGTGCTTTGTGGGTGTGAAAAATGGAGGTTTTTGAGGTCATTTGGTGGCTGATTTTGGGGCTGGAATGGGTCGGTTCAGGTGGCTGTTGGTGGTTATTTGGTGGTGGAAATGACGGACTGAAATGGAGGCTTTTGGTGGTGGTTCGTGGGGTTTTGGGGTTGTTTTCATGGGTTTTTTTGGGTGTTGATTTGCCGGGAAATGGAGGGGGAAGAGGAGGTGGTTTGAGGGGCTGGTCGTCGGCTGCTGAAGGGTTGAGAGGCGGCTATTGTTGCTGATAGAATCATGGTGCTGCTTTAGCGAGCTTGAGCTCGTTTGTGAAGAAGAAAGGGGCTGGCAACAGTCATTTGGGTCTATGTTTAGTCGTTTTCTAATGGGATGGAGGAGAAAAGGTGAGGATTAGAGGGTGTGTGATGGTTGTCGATAGGAGCTCCGGCGAGATTTTATCGGATATGATAAATGAGAGTGAAATCCTATAAAAAGAATTTAAAAATTATTAAATTTTTAATCTAAATATTATTCATTCACACCTAATTATATAAATATTTTATTTTAAAATTTAATGAGTTAAAAAGATAATGAGTCCAAATTATGGGTCAATTAGACATGTACGTATAATTATATCTAAACAAAAAAAAATTAAATATTATACTATGTTAAAATTTAAAATTAAATTAATTAAAATTCTAATTAATTATTTTAAAAATAAAAGTGATTATTAAAATTAAATTAAAATAGTCAAAAAAGTATTTCAAATTATTTAAAATATTAATATAAAATGTAAGAATTTTTCAAAGTGTTGTTATCGTCGTACCTTTGGTCTATCTATTATATATAGATTATAGATATATACAGATCTAGATATGAAGAATTTTTTTAAAAAAAGGGAAAAGTAAAAAGTAAAATAAAGTAAATAATAACTACATATACAAAAAGAAATGACGAAAAATGAACGTAATCATATTATTCATTTTTGTCAATTAGCGTTCATTTTTATTTCTTCAATGTGCATCCACTTAATACCTTTTCTTTACAAAATTCATGTTATCATCATTTCTTAACCATTTCTACTCAACAAAATAAAAAAATAAATAAGTCATAAGTAATTTGAAGATGGATGATCAATTTTGTTTACAAACTTGAAGTAGTATTGTTTGTTTAATCATGCTCTTCCTACTCAATATTATTGCGAATAATAATCTTTTTATAGAAAAAAATAACTTTTTCTTTAAAAATTATAATCTGCATTTTCTATTATGGAAATGTGATATTCATCTTAATCTTTTGTTACAATTCTTGAAATCATGATTTTTAAGTTATCTAATCATTTGGTGATTTCAAAATGATGAATCACTATTGTAGCCAAGATTTTTAACTTATCTAATCATTTGGTGATTTCAAAAGAATTAAGGGATTCATAATAACATGTTCAAGTTTTAAGGCAACAACGTGAAGAATTAATTAAATCATAAAGAAATGAATAATTAATAATACTTGTTTGAAGAAATTAATAATTATATCATAATCATTTGTACTTTTGATCCTTTTTCATTTGAACTTTTAGAATGATTAAATCTAATTATAAATCACCAAAATAAAAAGATATTAAAAAAATAAAATTAGAAATTTTGTGGGAAGAAATTACTTCCAAAATAGAAACAATAAACAATATTCAATATGACTTCTATATTTAAAATAATATACTTATGTGTATAGATGAATATTTTACTTGTACAGTGATAACTTTTTAAGACATATATCTAAGAAGATATTCAAAAGTGAACAAACAAATGAAATATATAGATAGGCAAACTATCTTTTTTATGATATACAAATTTTATGAATTATATAGTTTTGATTGGGACAACCGTAGATCTTTCACAATCTTAGATATATATCTATGAAGATATTCAAAAGTGCACAAACAAATGAAAATATAAATATTCAAACTTATTTTCTTTCATAATCATCACAATTTCACCTTTGTTAAATATCATAATAGATACTGAATAGATATTAATACAATATATTATATACATACATATATGTGTGTGTGTGTATGTCTATGCATAATTTAACTTGTTTTCTTATATGATGTACAAATTCTATAAATCTTAAAATTTTGGCTGCAATAATAATAAATATTTTATAACTATAGCAACTTCAATTGAAAATAAAGCACATACCTTTGTTAAATATAAAATTAGATACTACTGCTTTAAAAATAATTCACACAATGCCTATGACAATCGAATATCAAATTGATATTCATCCATCATGAAAAATAGATAATGATGTGTCTGAGGTATGCACATAATTCTTAAGGGAAGTAGAAAATATGATAGAAAAATGTGAAACTATATTGAAAAGTTTATTGTACTTATCTATTTATTTTGATAATTATTTTTAAAATAAAACTTCTATTTTAGTTAGTTACTAAATCTTGTTTATTTAAGTTTTATTGTTTAAAAATTAAACTCCCATGTGGTTGGTTACAATTCAATTTTCAGAAATAATTAATTTAAAATTTTTTTGGTTATATATATATATAAAATTTAAATTTACATGAGTGATGTTTTCAGTTTTCTTTTTCTTTTTTCAGCGTTAGCAATTTTTACTTTTATTTTCTGTTTTTTAAATTCAAAATTAATAATTAAATTATTTTTTGGAGGATTGGTTGAGATATATTAGGAGTTGATAACTTTCAAATTTCAAATAATCATCAATTTTTGTTCTCTTCAACAAATTGCATAGAGTAATTTTATTTTGTGCATTTTTCCATTTTTTGTAAAAAAAATTTATTGTAAATGTTTTTTCCGTAATCTTCCCTGTTGCAAGATTTTACGAGAAATTAAGGGTTAAGGGGCAGTTTTTTATTTTATGCATTTTTTCCATTTATTTTTTTTAAAAAAAAGTAGTTATATGTTCTAGGAGACAAATAACAATATATATATGTATATGAATATGAATATTATTTAGTTATTTTAATAATTTGAAGTGTTAAATAGTTTTTTACATGCTGACATTTGGTTTTTTTTCCTTACAATTTTTTATATTGCTTAAATATGTATTTAAAGTTAGTTAAATATTATTCAATATTATTTTTAATACTTTTTAAATTTAATGTTAGAAAATGTTTTATATAAATATATATTGTGTTTTGAAAATTGAATTAATTTTTTAATATTCAATATTATTTTTTAAAGCTTTTTTAATTTAATGTTGGAAACTATTTTATATTAATATATATTTTGTTATGAAAATTGAATTTATTATTTAAATCAACTAATAATTAATCTTATAGGCTATCACTTGGTTGAATGTGGTGGCTTTATCCTCTCCTTTTAATAATATATATAGATATAGATATAGATATGGATAAAATATTTTAGTTTATTTTTGGATGAAAAATTGAAAATATTTATTTAATTTTATTGTGTCATAATTCATATTATTTTTTTCTTCATTTTCATCATATACAATATAATTTAGTTTTCCCTTTTAACATCACATAGCTAAAGCAGGTGTATATTATTTCGTATGTATACATATTTCAATATTTTTTCTCATGTCTTATACTTGAAGCGAATATTATATATCCATATTATCTATTCTTTCCTTTTTAATTGTCATGTTGCGTCTTTCAAAAATCAATTTGACTAATCTGAAAAGATAAATTAGATTATATTAATTCAATATTTTCAAATAAAAATTTTAATATTTAAGAACTATATAAAAAGTACTATAAATTGTAATTTTTTTTATTAATGTGATAAAATAAATTTTAAAAAATTTAGTCAAAATTCATATGTTTAATTATCAAAAAGAAAATCATGATGACTAAACTTAAATGGAGGGAATATTTATTTCGTCTATATATGTAATTCGAATTTTTTTTTGGCTAGGTCACATAACTGAAGTCATGGTAATACCAATTCTCTTAATATTGGTGTCAGTTAGAAGTTGTTAATTGTCACGCCCCAAATCCCGTTAAGGCGGACTGGCACCCGTTGCCGATTAGGCCTGGGAGAACCAACCTGTACCTATGCGTTTATCATATGTATTATAAGGGGTTTCTACCTTTTAACATGCCTTAAAGCAGATAAACAGTGATAACAAGCCAAAAGGAAAT
>JAPFFP010043635.1:0-13055 GCA_026153255.1 Solanum medicagineum | reverse complement strand
TAGGCACCATGGGTGAAAGGACCCAATGGTTGAAACCCATATACCTCAACATTAGGGATTTCTTTCATGAAGATTTGAATAAGAACTTGAAACTTGAATAAAATCCTTGAGATTCGAAATGAGATTGGGGCACTTAAATTTGAGTGAAATATTTGTGTAAGTGTTTTAGAGGGTTTGGGGATGTCTTTTATGATATGGAGTTGAAATATGACTAAGTATAAGTGTTTTTATACATGGGAAGGCTTAGACACAAACCCCAAAGCCTTAGGCCAAAATAAGAAAAACTAGCAAAAAATGCACCTCTCCGAGATGGCTCCGGATGCGCACCCCTGCTGTTTATCACAAACTTTGAAAAATTAAATTGTAGTACGGTTGCTCTAAAATTGGGATTATACTCATCCCCTACTCAATTTCACCCTCTGATCAAGAATATGAAATCTAATGCTCGATATCACATACAAATTTTGAGATATATGAAAATTACGTTTATAGGCGTTTTCAAGGCACATTTTTGGGCACTTTTTGAGGCGTTTCAATATCTGCCCCTTGGGAACATTTGTCCACGAATTTCAAAAAAGCGTACATAAGAAGAGTAAACAAGAGGGAATTATCCCCAACAAGAATGCGACAATGTACTTAAACACTACTTTGAAAAATCTCAACATAAGTATCAAAATCACTATGAACTTATCAACAAAAACACGAATGCATGCAAATGACATAAGGGCTGAAACATAAGACTTGATATCACAAAGGGGACTTGAATTAGTACCTTAGGCTTGAATAGGATGGAAGTGATAGGGATTTCACTTTTGCATGTCTTCTTGGGCTTCCCATATAGCACTCTCAGCTTGTTGGTTTCTCCAAAGAACCTTGACGGAAACAACATCTTTGTTCCTCAACCTCTTCACTTGTCTCTCCAAAATTTCTATTAGAACCTCTTCATAAGTCAAATTGTCTTCAACCAAACTCACAACATTCTAGAGGTACAATAGCACTTGGGTCACCCGCACACTTACTTAACAGAGACACATGGAAGACCGGATGAACCATATCCATTTCACTAGGCAACTCCAACTCATAGGCCTCCCTACCAATCCTCCTCAACATCCTATAAGGACCCACATATCTTGGACTTAATTTACCCTTTTTTCCAAAATGAACCATACCCTTCATGGGTGAAATCTTCAAATAGACCCAATCACCAACCTTAAATGCAAGATTCCTTCTCATCACATTGGCATAGGACTTTTGCCTAATTTGGGTTGTTCTCAATCTCTCTCTTATCAACCTCACTTTCTATAAGGCCTCCATAACTAAATCTGGACCCAACAAAGCCATCTCCCCCACTTCATACCACCCAACCGGGGATCTACAACGTCTACCATAAAGAGCATCAAAAGGAGTCATACCAATGCTTACATGATAGCCATTATTATAAGCAAACTCAAATAGTGGAAGATAATCATCCTAATTACCCTTAAACTCCAAAACACAAGCCCAAAGCATATCCTCAATAGCTTGGATTGTTCTTTTATCTTGGCCATCTAGCCTTTGATGTTAGGCTTCACTTGTTTGCAGTTATGTCAACCGGATATAGATTTAGCAATATCTCTCTTCATACCATCCCACCAGGACAAATCCCTCAAATTTTTATTAATATTTGTAGAACCGGGGTGAATAGGAAGAATTATGAGCCTTATCTAAAATCAATTCCTCAAGTCATTAACCACACACAATCTACCTTGGTAACAAAGAGCACCATATCCCCCTTGGGAGAAAACCTCCACCTTGCCATCTCTCACCAAGGCCTTTAACTCCAACAAGGCGGGATCAAGATCTTGTTTTGTCTTTACCTCCTCAACCAATGAAGATTTAGAACCATCAACCACCACTACACTACAATTGTGAACCTCTTCCAACCTAACCCCTAATCTAGCCAACCTATGAACCTCTCTAGCCACCTCCTTGCCACCATCACCAACATGAGCTAGGCTACCCATAACACCTTACTCAAAGCATCGTCCATAACATTAGCCTTACAAGGATGATAATGCACACTCATATCATAGTCCTTAAGGAGATCGAACCACCTTCATTGTCTCAAGTTGAGATCTTTTGAGTGAACACATATTGGAGAATCTTATGATTGGTGAACACATCGACATGCACCCCATAAAAATAATGACACCAAATTTTCAAAGCACATACCATGACGGCCAATTCAAGATCATGGGTAGTATAATTCCATTCATGCACCTTAAGTTGTTTAGAAGCATAAGCTATCACCTTACAATGTTGCATCAAACACAACCCAATAAAATTCTTGAGGCATCACAATACAAAATCGCTTTCAACCCTTCCAGTAGAGAAATGATAGGAGGGGAGACAAGCTTATCTTTCAAAGTATGGAAACTCTAGTCACATTCATCGGTCCACACAAATTTAGCCTTTTTTGGGTCAACTTGGTCATAGTAGAAGCAATAAAAGAGAACCCATTTAAAAACCTCCGGTAATAACCCGCTAAGCCCAAGAAACTTCTCATGTCCGACGGAGTCAAAGGTATAGGCCAATTTCTAATCACCTTTGTTTTTTTAGGATTGAATTTAATACCATCAGCTGACCTAGAAAGTTAACCTCTTTCAACCAAAAGTCACATTTTTCGTACTTAGCATACAACATCTCTTCCCTCAATCATTGTAGCACCACCCTTAAGTGACTCGTATGCTCCTCGTCACTATGGGAATAGATCAACATATCATCAATGAAAACCATCAAAAACAAATCAAAGTAAGGTTTAAAGACCCTATTCATAAGATCCACGAAGATAGCCAGTGAATTAGTCAACCGAAGGACATAACCACAAATTCATAGTGCCTATACCTAGTCTGTAAGGTCGTCTTGGGAATGTCACACTCCTTCACTTTCACTTGGTGATACCGGGACCAAAGATCAATATAAAAGAAATGACTAGCCCCTTGATATTGGTCAAAAAGATTATCAATCCTTGGTAGAGTGTACTTAATCTTTGTGGTGACCCTATTAAATTGCCAGTAATCAATACAAATTCTAAGGGAACCATCTTGTTTCTTCACAATTAACACCAGTACACCCTAAGGTGATTGGTTAGGCCTAAGAAAACCTTTCTCCAACAAATCCCTCAATTGCTCCTTCAACTCCGTTAGGGCCATAAGTTAAGGGGGAATAAAAATGGGTAGAGTATTGGGAAGGAGGTCTATACCAAAGTCTATTTTCCTTTTGGGAGTAACACCGATAAGCTCATTAGGGAAGATATCATAAAACTCATTAACCACCAAAACTGACTCTATAGGAAGGACTTTAGACTCAACATCCCTAACCCTCACAAGATGATAGAGACACCCATTAGAAATCAACCTATGGGCTCTAATGCAACAAATAAATCTACCCTTGACCACCAGATCATGGCTCTCCCACTCAAACATAGGCTTATTAGGGAATTGGAATTTGACCCTTTGGATTCTATGATCAATACAAGCATATTATGCATACGAACAATCCATTCCAAGAATAACATCAAAATCCACCATATCTAATTCAACAAAGCCATAAGAAACGATCTATGCAATATGACCACGGAACAATTTCTATGGACCTTCCTAGCAACAATAGACTCACTAATGGGGTAGACACCAAAAGTTCACAAAACCATTCGGGATACACATGAAACCCATTAGAAACAAAAGGAATAATGAAAGAGATAGTAGCACACGGACCCATCAATGCACACACATCAAAGTCAAAGGAAACTTCAACATACTGGTAGCAACATCAGGCACCTCATCCGCTCCTTGGCTCCCTTGAAGAGCATAAAATTTATTGCGCCTTGGGGCAACACCTTGATGACCTTCCCTTCCTCCTTGGCCTGCATTCATACCTTGGCATTGAGGACCATCACCTCTACCTTTGGATTGAGCATGAGGACAACCACTAACTTTGTGCCCAAATCCACTACAACCAAAGCCAGAGTTAGACTTCTTCCAACATGGGCCACCATGGCCTTTTCCACACTTTCGGTATCTAGGCCTTGCCACCCCCTCATCACTTCCTTGAGCCTCTTGATCAACATGACCACCTTGTTCTTGCTGAGGACCATCTTACACCTTTTTCGAGCTTATGTGTCATGACCCAAGCCTTGGGCCTAAACGTGACCGGTGAATGGGAAACTCGAAGGAACCCCAAACAATCCTCTTAGCTTATCATTACACATCCTTGGTCACGGAAGCAATTAGACGACATTGATAAATAGACATAAGCAAGGGAATTGGGACTAATGGTAAACCTTCATACCATAACATCAAGAAACAAGGTAGTCAAGATTCATAACTTAGATACATTTAATGTCCAACAACACCTCTACTACATAGATAAGAGAGAGGGCCAAGACAAGCAACCGGGCTCACCCTTATAGTCAAGACATAACAAAAAAAAAGTAATCTCAATACATAGCAAGAGTTCATAAGAAACGTCCCCGAAGTAGAGGACGCACCAACAAGCTTGTAGGACAATCAAATTAGACACGTGGAGGAGGAAGAGGATCAAGCGGTGCACCGATTCCTACATGGTGACATCTTGTAGGCATAGAGTATGTGTTAGTACGTTTGAATGTATTAAGTATGTAGGATGAAATGCAACAAAGGATAGGTATCATAGACAAAACGCATAATCATAGGCAATATATAACATACTAATAATATGACATATATGAATGATACTTAAAGTAAAATCAGGCTTATATACAAAATAATATGAGTGTAAGGAGTGAACATTACAGTGCAAGCCAAGGCCTACCATCCCCTTGGATAGGCGCATGAGATAAAAACCCCTTCATAAGGTTGATTGAGTACAAACCCCCAACAAGATTGATGAGTGCAAACCCCAAACAAGGTTACCCGAGCCTACCACTCCTTTAATTATGCGATCGAGGTACTAACCCCTCAACAATGTTACTCGGGCCTACAATCCCCAGGTTAGGCTTGGTCATCCCCAACACTATAGAGAAAATATCATATGTATATATACGCACACAGACACACACACTCCTTTCATCATCATATACATATATTCCCTGTCATCATCATTTTGTCATCATCTTATCATTATTTTATCATCTTATTGTTATTCAACTCACAAGACATGCATAGCCCCTTCAAGTTCTCAAGAAATCATAACCAGACATTTTATAAAAAACATCGAGGGTGTGTAATGCTAGTGTAAAACCATGCAGTTCAAGAGTAAAATCATGCAAGAAAATTCATTGTAAAACCACCAATAAATACTTGTAAACACCCTCAAGCAATATACATCAAAAACCTTCATCAAATCTTCAGATTAGATCTTAGATTCATAGCCCAAAACACAGTAAAATAGTCACCATTTCATAAACCCCAACATATTGTGCTGTGATTTTCATAATAAATAAGTCCCATGAGTAAATAAACTTTAAATCATACAGTTTTTAAGAAAACTAAGATTGAGTATCATGGATGAAAGGAACCCATGATAGAAACCCACATACCTTAGCTTTGGAGATGAACTTTATGAAGATTGAAGATGGAGACTTGAAACTTGAGTGAAATCCTTATGAATCTGGAAACAGTTTTTGACACTTGAGTTTAGGAGTAAAATATTTGGCTAAGTGTTTGAATGAGTATTGAGAAATGTTTAGAATGACATGAGGTTTAAAAATGGCTAAGTGTAGGCATATCCATGTAGGTGCATGACTTAAAATCCTTCGACCGCATGAAAAATAACTGGACAAAAAATAAACATGTCCGCACTGCGAAAAGGACGCGAAAACCAAATTTCTTCATTTGTGCGCCCTTGGTGTGTCGCGTCAGGGGCACGAAAAGCTCTTTGGAAATCCTTACTTGGAAAATCGAAATTGCTAATCGTTTGCTCTTAAATCGGGGTTGGACCCATTATCCACTAAAAATGACCCATTGAACAAGAATATGACGTCGGATTTTCGATATCACACACGGATTTTGAGATATATGAAAATTACTATTCCGGGCACTTTTGAGGCAAATTTTCGGGCACTTTTTGGGGTCATTACAATATCTCCCCCTTGGCAGAATTCGTCCCCCAAAGTCCAAAAGACGTATATGAGAGACATAAACTTGACGATTTCAGCCTATATAGAGATGCAACAATGCACGTAAACATCATTTCAAAATCCTCATCATAAGTGTAAAATCATCAGAATTTGTCAATTTAAACATGAACATATGCAATGATATGGGGCTGAACTTTAGACTTGAGATCATATAAAGGACTTAGATCAATTCCTTAGGCTTGAGTGGAGTGAAAGAGGTAAGGATATTGCTTTTGCATGTCCGTTTCGGCCTCCAAGTAGCACTCTCAACTTGTTGATTCCTTCAAAGGACCTTAACAGACGCCACCTCTTTGTTTCTCAACCTCTTCACTTGCTTATCCAAAACTCGAACCGGAACCTCTTCATATGTCAAATTATTCTTAACAACACTCACAACTTCAAGAGGCACAATGGCATTCGGATCACGCACACATTTCCTCAAAATGGACACATGGAACACAGGATGAACCAAATTTATTTCTCTAGGCAATCTCAACTCATAATCTACCTTGCCAACCCTCCTCATGACCTCATAAGGACCAACATATCTTGGTCTCAACTTGCCTATCTTACCAAAATGGACCACACCCTTCATGCGTGAAACCTTTAGGTAGGCCCAATCACCAACTTTAAATTTAAGGTCTCTTCTACTCACATTGGCATAGGATTTTGGACGACTTTGGGTCATCTTCAACCTTTTCCTAATCATCCTAACCTTCCCAAAAGCGTCTATAACCAGATCTAGTCCCAACAAAGCTACCCCACTAACCTCAAACCAACCAACCGGTGACCTATAATGTCTCCTACAGAGAGCCTCAAATGGAGCCATACGGATGCTAGCATGATAGCTATTGTTGTAGGAAAATCAATCAATGGAAGATTCTCATCCCAACTACCTTTAAGCTCCAACACACATGCTCTAAGTATATCCTCAAAGGTTTGGATGGTCCTCTCAGCTTGGCCATCCGTTTGAGGGTGGAAAGCCGTAGAAAGCTCAACTCTAGTATCAAGACCCCTTTTGAAAGATCTCCAATAATGTGAAGTAAATTGAGACTCACGATCTGGTATGATGGATAAAGGAACCCCATGCAATCACACCAAGTCATGGATGTATAACCTTTCTTAATCTTCAGCCCCATATGTGGCCTAAAATGGTAGAAAGTGAGCCAATTTCGTCATCCTATCAACCACAACCCAAATGGAACCAAAACCTTCCTAGCCTTAGGCAACCCAACCACAAAATCCATATTAATCACTTCCCACTTCCATGTCAGAATCTCTATGTTGGCAGAACCGGAGTGGATAGAATAAGAAGAGTTATGGGCCTCATCAAGGATCTTTTCTATCGAACCATCAATACACGATACACACAACCCACCTTCGTACCAAAGGGCACCATCTCCCCCTTGGGAAAAAATCTCCACCTTGCCCTCTTTCACCAAGGCCTTCAACTCTAACAAGGATGGATCAAGATCTTGTTTTTCCATCACCTCATAAACAAAAGAAGACCTAGACCTATCCACAACAACAACATCACCACTACCAACCTCCTCCAGTCGAACCCCTAATCTAGTCAACCAATGCACTTCCCTAGTTATCTCCTTCTCACCACCATCATCATGAGCTAGGCTACCTATGGACACTCTATTCAAGGTATCTACCACCACATTTGCCTTAACTGGATGATAATGCATACTCATATCATAGTCTTTAAGAATTTCTAGCCACCTTCTTTGCCTCAAGTTGAGATCTTTTTGAGTGAGGACATATTCGAGGCTCTTATGATCCGTGAACACATCAACATGCACCCTATACAAATAATGTCGCCAAATTTTCAAAGCAAATACTACGGCAACCAATTCAAGATCATGAATAGGGTACTTCTTCTTATGCACTTTGAGTTGCCTAGAAGCATAAGCTATCACCTTACCATTTTGCATTAGCACACAACCCAAACCCACTCTAGAAGCATCATAATACACAACAAATCCCTCAAGCCCATCGGGTAGTGACAATATAGGAGCAGACACAAGCCTATCTTCTAAGGTTTGGTTGCTCTTCTCACATTCATCGGTCCACACAAACTTAGCCTTCTTTTGGGTCAATTTCATCATTGGAGAAGCAATAGAAGAGAACTCATTCAAAAAACCTTCGATAATAACCCGCTTAGCCTAAGACACTCCTAATGTCCAACAGGGTCAATGGTCTAGGCCAATTTCTAATCACATCGATCTTTCTAGGATCCATGTTTATTCAATCCCCCGATACCATATTCTCAGGGAAAGAAACCTCCTTCAATAAAAATTCACACTTTTCATATTTAGCATACAATTTCTCCTCCCTCAATCTTTGCAACACAACCCTCAAATGAGCCCTATGCTCCTCACCATGAGAATAGATCAAAATATCATCAATAAAGACATAACAAAGGAATAAAGGTAGGGTTTGAAGACCCTATACATAAGGTCCATGAAGATGGCCAATGAATTGGTCAAACCAAAAGACATCACAACAAACTCATAATGCGCATATCTAGTTTAGAAGGTCGTCTTGAGAATATCATACTCCCTCACCTTTACTTGATAATACCCGAACAGAAGATCAATCTTAGAGAAATGGCTAGCCCCTTGCAATTGGTCAAACAAATCATCAATCCTTGGAAGAGGATACCTATTCTTGATGGTGACCCTATCGAGTTGCCGGTAGTCAATACACATCCAAAGGGACCCATCTTTCTTTTTCACAAACAACACCGGTGCACCCTAAGGTGATTAGCTAGGCCTAAAGAACCCCTTCTCCAGTAAGTCCCTCAATTGCTCCTTCAACTCCTTCAACTCCACCAAGGCCATATGTTAAAAGGGAATAGAAATGGGTTGAGTATCGGGAAGAAGATCTATACCAAAATCTATTTTCCTTTCGGGAGAAACACCGAGAAGGTCATTTGGGAAGACATCAAGAAGCTCATTTTCAATTAGAACCGACTCTATGGGGAGGACTTTAGACTCCACATCCCTATCCCTCATTAGATGTTAAGACACCCCTTAGAGATCATCTTACGGTCTTTAATGCAAGAGATAAACCTACCCTTGACCACCACATCTTGACTTTCCCACTCAAGGTAGGGTTCATTTGGCAATTGGAATTTTACCCTGTAGGTTCTACAATTAATAGAAACATAGTAGGCATGCAATGAATCCATCCCAAGAATGACATCAAAATCAACCAAGTCTAACTCAACAAGATCACAAGGCAACATTAGCAAGATGCAAATAGGACAACTTCTATAAACTTTTCTAGCAATAATAGATGCATCAATAGGAGTGGACACCTCATATGACTCATGCAACAACTCGAGGTCAACATGGAACTTTTTGGCAAGAAAGGGCGTGACAAAAGAAAAAGTGGCTCCCAGATCAATGAATGCATATACATTAAAGTCAAAGATTTTCAACATACCGGTAACAACATCATAGAATTCATCAACCCCTTGCCTCCCATACAAAACATAAAATCGGTTGTGCCTTGGGGCACCAGCTTGTAGGCCACCTCTCCCCAAAGGGACTGCTTTAGCACCTCGCGGACGAATCTCCTTACCCTTTTTGCGATTTCGAGGGCAATCTGTTGCCTTATGTCCCATTTCTCCCACAATCATAGCAAGCACCGGTATCCTTCAAGCATGGGCCACCATGACCCTTACCACGCTTCCGACACATATCAATAGGAGCTACACCTCTGCCACCTTGGGCCCTCGAAAAATCATTTGCAACCCTCCTTGGAAATGCATGAGAAGACCCTTCGCATCATTGGAATCGACCACTCTCTTGGAACTTACCATGGAAACATGCCCTCTTGGCCTCATGAGCTCTTCTCTTCCCCAATTTCTCCACTTCCATTTGTTCGCCATAGGTCATCAAACGTGACAAGTCCATGTCACTAATCAACATGGCAGACCGACATTCTTCACTAACCAAGTCAGAGATACCCATAACCAATTTGTTCATTCTCAACCTTAGGTCGACAATCAAGTGAGGATCAAACATTGAAAGTTGGGTGAACTTGAGGGCGTACTCCCTCACACTCATGGACCCTTATCTCAAATTCATCAATCCCACCAACTTATCTTCCCTAAGTTCAAGGGGGAAGAACAAATTAAGGAAGGCCACCTTGAAGTCCTCCTAAAGCACCACATAGCTGACTCCCTTTTCCTCCTTTCATTGGTTGTACCATATTTTGCTTACCCTTTGAGTTGGTAAGCCTCCAACTCCGCCTTTTCCTCCAGTTTCACACCCATAATAGACAAAATATTGTAAACCTCATCAATGAATTCTTGAGGATCCTCACTTACCTTTCATCCATGGAATTCCAGGGGATTCATTCTCATGAAGTCTCTCACCTTAGAGGCCGATGTAGGAGCATGAAGGGCTTGGGTCCCTTGATTTGCTTGATTAGCCACCTCTTGTGCATGCAAGGTGAGAGCATCCTTAAGCTTCCCATTGGCCGATTGCTCCTCGGGTGTGCGGGCTCGTCTCCCTCTCGTGTTAGCATGATCTAGCATACAAGCATTAGGGGAGAAAGCTTACTTCAACTCCATAGAATGACATAGAGCATGAAGAAGGAAATAATTCCTAAAACATCTCATAGTCTCCTATTTATAATTGTGGTGCACAACACAATCATGATTAAGAATCTAATCAATGCAATGTGTTGGACGCCGAGGATCTAACAACCTAATGTTCTGATACCATCTTTGTCACGACCCAAGCCTAGGGCCTAGATGTGACCGGCGAATGGGGAACCTAAAGGAATCCCAAACAAGCCTCATAACTTGTCATTAACCATCCTTGATCATGGAAGCAATTAGATGACATTGACAAACAAACATAAGCAAGGAATTAGGACTAAAGGTAAACCTTCATATCATAACATCAAGAAACATGGGAGTCAAGATTCATAACTTAGATATATTTCATGTCCAACAATACCTCTATTCCATAGATACGAGCGGGGGCCAAGACAAGAAATCGGCCTCACCCTCATAGTCAATGGATAAAAAAAAAGTAGTCTCAATACATAGCAACAACTCATAAGCAACGTCCTCGAAGTGCAGGACCCACCAACAAGCTTGTCAAACAATCGAACTAGCCACGTGGAGGAGGAGGAAGATCAAGTAGTGCACCTGTTTCTACATGGTTACAACATTTGGGCATAGAATATGCGTTAGTATGTTTTAATGTACTAATTATGTAG
The DNA here is from genome assembly GCA_026153255.1 of Solanum medicagineum. Lineage (NCBI taxonomy): Eukaryota > Viridiplantae > Streptophyta > Magnoliopsida > Solanales > Solanaceae > Solanum > Solanum medicagineum. The sequence continues at coordinate 1,672 of JAPFFP010043635.1, read as the reverse complement.
GATAAAATGTAACAAATGATAGGTATCATAGACAAAATGAATAATCATAGGTAATAGATAGCATTCAAACAATATGACATATATGAATAATACTTGAAGTAAAATAATGTTTATATACAACATAACACGAGTGTTAGAAGTGACCCCTATAGTGAAAGCCAAGGCCTACCACCCCCTTGGATAGGCGTATGGGGTACAAACTCCTTTAAGAGGTTGATGGAGTACAAACCCACAACAAGGTTGATGGAGTACAAACCCCCAAACGGGTTGATGGAGTACAAACCCCCAAACGGGTTGATGGGTACAAACCCCCAACAAGGTTGATGAGTATAAACCCCAACAATGTTACCCGCGCCCATCACCTCGCGAATTAGTAGATCGAGGTACTAACCCCTCAATAAGGTTATCTGGGCCAAAAACCCACTGAGTTAGGCTTGGTAATCCCCAACACTATATATACACACACACACACACACTCCTTTCACCATCATATACATATATTCCCTTTCGCCATCATTTCATCATTATTTCATCATCATCTCATCTTTATTGCATCATCATATAATTATTCAACTCACAAGACATACCTAGCCTCTTCAATTTCTCAAGAAACCATAACTGGACATTTTATCAAACAGTTAGAGGGTGTGTAGTGCTAGTTTAAAATCATGAAATTCAAGAGTGAAATCATGCAAGAAAACTAATTGTAAAACCACCAATAGATACTTGTTAACACCCTCAAGCAACATACATCAAAACCCTTGATCAAATCTAACATTAGTTCTTACATTCATAGCCCAATACATAGTAAAATACTCAAAATTTTGTAAACTCCAACACAGTGTGCAGTGATTATCATAATAAATAATACCCATGAGTAAATCAACTTTAAATCATGCAATTTTTAAGAAATGGAAGCTTGGGTATCATGGATGAAAGGAACCCATGACAGAAACCCACATACCTTAGCTCTGGAGATAAACTTGATGAAGATTGAAGATGGAGACTTGAAGCTTGAATGCAATCCTTATGAATTCGAAAATAGTTTTTGAGACTTGATTTTAGTAGTAAAATATTTGGCTAAATGTTTGAATGAGTAATGGAAAATATTTAGAATGATATGAGAGTGAAAAATGGCTGACTGTAGCTATATCCATGTTTGGGAACACCTAGGCCCAAGACTTAAGACCCTTGGAGCACAAGAATAATAACTGGACAGAAAATATACATGTCTGCATCACGGATAGGACAAGAAAAGCTCTTTGGAAATCGTCACTCGAAAAATTGAAATTGCTAATTTTTTGCTCTAAAATCAGAGTTAGACCCATTTTCCACTTAAAATGACTTCCTGAATAAGAATATGAAGTTAGATTTTTGATATCATACACTGATTTTGAGGTATATGGAAATTACAATTTTGGGCACTTTCGAGGCATATTTTGGGGCACTTTTTGGGATCATTACAATATGGACAATCAACTATCTTGTGGTCCATCTTACCACATCCATAGTATGCACCCGTGTACCTCAAACATGTGGTATCATGTTTTCCCCTACACCTTGGGCATCTAGGGCGAGTCACTCCACCATTGCCCAAGGCTTGGCATATAAATGCCTACCTTAAATTTGGGCTCTCTTGTCCTTTCCCTATCCGCCCTTACCATTTAAAGTC
>JAPFFP010043634.1:0-13056 GCA_026153255.1 Solanum medicagineum | reverse complement strand
ATATATATATATGATATTATCTCTATATAGTATTGGGGATGGCCAAGCCTAGCTCGGGGGCTTATAGGCTCGGATAGCCTATCAATGGGTTGGTACCTTGGTTGCATAGTTCGAGGGGTGCTAGGCATGAGGAACCTTGTTCGTGGTTGGTACCTATCAACGTTGATGGTGGTTTGTACTCTGTCAACCTCGGTGGTGGGTTTGTACTCCATCAATCTCGGTGGGGGGTTTATACTCCATCAACCTCATGAAGGGGTTCATACCTCATGCGCCTATTCAAGGGGGAGGTAGGCCTTGGCTTGCACTATAATGGTCACTCCATACACTCATATTATGTTCTATATAAGCATGGTTTTACTTCAAGTATCATTCATACATGTCATATCGTTAGTGTGCTATTTATTGCTTACGATTATGCATTTCGCCTATGATGCCTATCTCTTGTTGCATTGAATCCTACATACTCAGTAGATTCAAATGTACTAACGCATACTCTATGCGTATATGATGTCACCATGTATGAACTGGTGCACCGATTGATCATCCTCCTCCACGTGGCTAGTACGACTTCTATCAAGCTTGTTGGTGAGTCCTCCATTCTGGGGACGTTACTTATGCTCTATTGTTATGTATTAAGACTTCCTCTCTTTGAGTTATGTATTGACTATGAGGATGAGCCCGGTTGCATTGTCTTGGCCCCCCTTTTATCTATGTAGTAGAGGTGTCGTTAGACATCTTATGTGTCTATGCTATGAGTTTGACTCTGTTGACTCTTGATTTTTATAATATGGAAGTGTATCCTTAGTCCCAATTTCCCCTTGTTTACATTATCTCTTATTGTCATTCTAATTGCTTCTGCGACTAAGGATGTGTAACGATATGCTATGAGGCTTGTTTGGGGTTCATTTGGGTTCCCAATTCACCGGTTACATCTGGGCACTAGGCTTGGGTCGTGACATTCCATTCTCTTCATGCTATCGTTATTCGAGGAAGAATATATTCCCAAGAGGGTGATATATATTGTAACACCCCTCAATGTAGCTCGGAGAGACTCTATGATGCATTTTGAACTCTTAAAATCCATGCACAATTTCGCAAATCCGACTTTATATTATTTTTTAGAGGGTAAAATTGAATGGGGAAATGGTTATGTAGAAAAGGTATAGGTTATTGTGGTAATAAAATAGTTTTTCAGCGAAATTTTGCAACTAATAGGGATGTGCGACAAGTGCACATCATGGACTTGTCGCGCCCTAGTTCAAAAAGTCCCCAAAATACTCTTTTTCACATAAGAAAAATTAGGTAAAAGTCCAATACCTATATATATGAGAATCTCTCATCCTTCAACCGTTTTCTAGTCCTAAAACTCACAAAAACCTCCCAAAAATCCTCTCCAATCTTCTCAAACCATCCATTGAATCTAAAAATTTCAAGAACTTGCTTTGGAATTCAATAAAACCAAGTCAAGCCCCAAGTCCTTCTCATACATTTCTTCAAGAAACTCCATGTTTAAGGTATTTGGGTCATCCATCCATGGGTTATTCCACTCATGGAGCCCTAAATTAATTCTTTTTATCAAATTTCTTGATTTTAATGACTAATTCATTATGAGTATTTTCTATTATCACTCCATTACATGAAATATGTTGTAAATTATTGGTTATTGATTTATTGATGCATGGATTGCTACAAATGATAGAGATTACGATATACTCATTAAAATATGGCCTTGTAAGATATGACCTCTTGAAAGATTTTAAAATATTATGAATTTTTGAACTATTTTCATGACACCCAAATTGGGGGTTTGCATATGTTGGTGTGTTGTTTTGAATGATTCTTAAATGTCTTTATTTTTACTTCTCTCATATCTTATAATTTGAATTGCATGATTTAAAGCTTAAATGCATATACCCACCATGTTTTTACTATGTTATGTGGCAAAATCTCTTATGTGATGAAGGTTTCCTGGTAGGACATGTGATTTATGAATATTATTAATGTTGAAGCGAAATTAAGCATGCTATGAATTCATGAGAACGTTATAAATGTTATGAATGATATGAAGCCCTTTATTTGATATTATGATGTGATGGTTTAATTAGCTAGTTTATGATATTCAAAGTTGTAAATATGGTGATACCATGAGATACTATGATGTCGAAGATTTTATGAGATGAATATCATGTTTCCATGTCTTTATTTTTGAAAGATGATATGTACGATTGTGATGGGTTATTTAAGAATGATTTAAATTGATGACATTCACTATATGTCTCTAAGAATGATGTCTAAATAATGAGAAATGAAGGCTTATGTGATATTCTATGTTTATTACTGACTTATGAAAAATATCTTATGAATGATGAAAAGGTTTTATTATATGTATACTAGTTTATGAATGTGACAGAGGATGAGGTATATCAATTATGTAGTGAAATTTGTTGAAGTGATATGAAAGTCATGTATTATTAAAAGGTCTTCTTTATGATACTATGGTGTACAAGTTTATGCATGCAATGACAATACTCTCTATATGCTATTCGGTACTAAATTAAACTCGTTGGAGTGAAGAGTGAATGAGTAAAAGAAATGTGAGTCCCCACCTTGTTATGAGACTATGATGGCCCATATATATAGGCATATGATGAAGGTGCTAGCCAATAGTAGAGGCTTAGCAAAGGTTATGATGCTAGCCGATAGTAGAGGCTTAGCCAAGATATAGGACCTATCCTTATGATGATGATTAATATTCTAAATGTTTATGGGATAGGTTAGTAGAATTCCTGTCCATTGTTTTAAAAGGCTTATTGTATAGGTTAGTAGAATAGCTCTCCACTAACGAATTTCATGATTCATGCCTATGATTATTCCATGAGAGTTTACTTAGCACTGAGTAGACCTTGGGATGGATGCGAAAATTCCCCATTAGAAGAGGCATGAGACAGTTAGTAGAATCCCATTATCCCATAACTACAAGCCATCATTGGAAATAGAAATCACCAGCTAGTAGATGTTGATTTCTAGACCAACCGATGTTAGATGTTGCTCAATAGCAAGGCTTTAGTGGATCCACTTTTGCATCTTAGGAGGTCGCCTTGGCAAGTGACTTCCCCCTCTCATCTGGTGTAGGGGAAACATCGGGACTCCATCGCTTAGCTCACGTGGTTTATGTCCGTTAAAGGTTGCTTTCACATATGTTCAAGTTCTTCTCATATTCTGAAAAGCTCCTCTTATAATATATTAAATGGTTCCTTTATGTTATGTCCAAAGGTGATTTAAAGTTCCTGTGATTCATCATTTGACAATTTCAACTGGTATTTCCCCCTAAAGGTGCATGATGATGTCTACAAGTGTGTAAGCTGGACTACATTATTATTACCAATGTTCCTTGCATAATGAATAGCCTTTTTATGTAAAGTGATGTATTGTTCATCAAAGAATATTAATCCTTTAATTATGTATGACATCGTGTATTTCTCACTAATTTAAGTTTATGTGGCTTAAAGTAAGGGTAAGTTCTTTATCTCTATGTGCATTATTCCATGTTCTATGGTGAGAGTAAAGTGTCTCAATGATCACCTATATGTACATTCCAAGTTTATATAATTTGCGTATTCTCGATTATGTTCATCTATGCATCCCACTATGTTCTTTCTAAAGTTGTCCATTATATTTATATGATACTAGCTTTACTATGGCTTACTAATTCCTTTATAGATGTATTAATTTTTTATCACAAGACTTTGGGTGAATTATTTCATTATTTATTCCCATGTCATGCATTGCACACCTACGTAGCAGTACCGTCCAAGTACTGACGCATGCTTCTATGCCTACATGATTTAACCATGTAGGTACCTATGCTCATCGATATCCTCCACGTGGTTAGTTTTGGATCATTGAAAGAAGAGAGTTGGTGAGTCCTCTAGTTCGGGGACAATATCTAGTTTCTATCTTACTTATGTTGATACTTTATTCCACTTTTCTTTCTAGGTTGAGTTTGAACCTTGGCCATGTCTTGGCCCCCCTCCTATTCATGCTTAGAGGTGTTATTGGATACTGCGCTATGTAACTATAATTTGATGTTGAGACTTCATGGAAACTTATCCCTTAGACCCTATCCCTTATGTGATACTATTTGACATAACTGATAGTAATGGAAAGTCATGAAGGTCCTAAGTCTGTCACACCCTAAGCTTAGGGCCTAGACGTGACATGGCAAATGGGGAAACTGAAGGGACCCCACACAAACCTCTTAACATATCATTATAGATCATTGGTCATGGAAGCAATTAAGCAACATAATTAAACTAGAAATGGGGGCAACGGGACAAAAGGAAAGCTTTCATAACATAAACATCAACCAAGAGAGTCAAGGCTTAAATACATAACGTGTCCAACAACACCTCTAAACATAGAACTTAGCAAGGGCCAAGACATACAACCGGGCTCACACTCATAATCAATAAGAAACATACAACAAGAACAGAGAGTCTTAATATATAACATAAGATTATAGACATTGTCCTCGAAATGAAGGACTCACCAACTAGCTTGAGATAGATTGTACTATCCATGTGGAGAAGGATTATCAAGTAGGATTCCGGTTCCTATATGGTGACATCATATAGGCACAGAGTATGCATTAGTACATTTGAATATATTAAGTATGTAGGATGCAATACAACACGTGATAATCACCATAAAAAAATTGCCTAACATAGGCAATTAATAAGCATATAGCAATATGAGTATAATACATGTGTAAGGAGAGACATTATTAAAGAATATCCAAGGCCTACCACCTCCTTGGAGAGGCGAATAAAGTATAAACCCCTCAATATTGTTGATGAGGTACATACTCATCAACATGGTTGATGAGATACAAACACCTCAACATGGTTATCAAGGTACAAACCCCACAACACTGTTGCACAGGCCTACCACGTCCCGAGCGAGGGGATCGAGGTACAAACCCCTCAACATGATTACCGGGGCCAACAACCTACTGAGTGAGCCTTGATCAATTCCGAACACTATAGAGATAATATCATATACATACATTCCTTTCATCATCATATAGTCATTAAACTCATAAGACATGCATTGGGATTTCAATTCCTCAAGATATCATAACTTGACATTTTAACAAACACTTGGCGGGTGTGTAGTGCTAGTCTAAAATCATAAAATTCAAGAGTGGAATCATGCTAGAAAAATCATCGTAAAACCATCAATAGATACTTAGTAACACCCTCAAACAATATACATCAAAAACCTTCATCAAATCTCACAATAGATCTTAGATTCATAGCTCAAAACATGATAAAACAATCATAATTTCATGAAACCTCATCATAGTGTGCAGTGAAATTCATGGTAAGTAAGACGCATGAGTAAATCAACTTTAAATTATGTAATTTAGGTAAAACGGAAGCTTGGGCACCATGGGCGAAAGAAGCCATTAGTTGTAACCCACTACCTTAGCTTTGGAGAATTCCTTGATGAAGATTTTAATGGGTACTTGAAGATTGACTAAATAAGATCCGGAAGAGATTTTGACACTTCAAATTTGAGGTGAAATATTATCCAAGTGTTTGAGAGAGTATTTAGGAATAACTAGAATGATATGAAGGTAAAATATGGCTATGTATTGATATTTTCATGTATTGGAAGGCTTAGGCCAAAGATCAAAAAGTCTGGGACCAAGATAGAAAACAAGCAGCAAAAATTACACTATATAGCACCCTTGGCTCATCACGCCAAGGGTGCGAATGCTCATCGGAAATCGCATTTTTGCAATTTTTAGATTTTGATACAGTTGCTTTCAAAATGGGGTTAGACCCAATACCTACTCAATTTTGCCACCTAAACAAGAATATGAAGTGAAAATTTTGATATCACGCATGGATTTTGATAAAATAAGGAAATTACGATTCCGAGAATTTTCGAGGAACATTTTCGGGTACTTTTTGGAGTCGTTTCAATATCTCTCCATAGGGAACATTCTTCCCTGAATGTCAAAGAAACGAATATGACAGACATAAATAACATAGTTTCAACCCACATAAGGATGCAAACAATGCACTTAAACATCATCTCAATAATCCCAACTTAAGTGTAAAATCATCATGAACTTGTCAATCTAAACATGAATGCATGCAAATGTCTTGGGCTCAACTTAGACTTGAAATCATATAGGGGACTTAGAGTTAGTACCTTAGGCTTGAATAGAGTGGAATAAATAATGATATCGCTTTTTCATGTCCGTTTCGGCCTCCCATGTAGCACTTTCAACTTGTTAATTCCTCCAAAGGACCTTAAAAGAAGTAACATCCTTGTTCTTTAGAGTCTTCACTTGCCTATCCAAGATCTCCACTGGAACTTCTTCATAAGTCAAGTTGTCTTCAAATACACCGACAACATCCAATGGAACAATAGCATTCGGGTCACCCACACACTTCTCAAAATAGACACATGAAACACCGGATGAACCAAATTAATTTCACTACTCAACTCCAACTCATAAGCAACCTTACCAATCCTCTTTATTTACCTATAAGGACCCATATATCCTGGAAACAACTTGCCTTTCTTACCAAAACAAACCACACCCATCGTGGGTGAAACCTTAAAATAGACCTAATCACCAACTTTAAATTCAAGGTCTCTCCTCCTCACATCGGCGTAGGATTTTTGACGACTTTGTGCTATTTTCAACCTTTATCTAATCATCCTAACTTTCTCAAGAGCCTCCATAACTAGTTCTGGACCCATCAAAGCTACTTCTCCTACCAAAAACCACCCAAACTGGTAATCTACAATGCCTACCATAGAGGGCCTCAAATGAACCATACCATTGCTTGAATGAGAGCATGATTTAGCATAACAAAAAGTTTGAATAGTTCTTTCGGCTTGTCTATCCGTTTGAGGGTGGAAGGCTATACTATGCTTAAATTTTGTACCAAGAACCCATTGAAAGGACCTCCAAAAATGTGAAGTAAATTGAGCACGACGATCCGATATAATTAATAAAACAATCCCATGCAACCTTACCAAGTCAGAAGTGTAAAACCTATCATAGTCTTTAGCCCCATATATGGTCTTAAACGATAGAAAATGAGAGAATTTTGTCATTCTATCAACCACAACCCAAATAGAATCAAAGCCCTTCCTAGTCTTTGGCAACCCAACCACAATATCCATATTAATTTCATCCCACTTCAAAGTAGGAATCTTTATGTCTTGGGCTAGGCCACCCGACCTTTTATGTTCGTCTTTGACTTGTTGGCAACTATGTCAACCAAATACAAATATGGCAATGTCCCTCTTCATACCTCCCCACCAGTACACTTCTCTAAAATCTCTATACATCTTGGTAGAACCGGGGTGAATAGAATAAGAAGAATTATGCGCCTCATCAAGGATTTTCTCCCTCAAGCCATCAACACAAGGTACATAAAATATACCTTCATACCTAAGGGAACCATCTCCCCCTTGGGAAAACTTCCACTTTGCCATCCCTCACCAATGTATTCAATTAAAGGGGTCAAGATCTTGCTTTGCTTTTATCTCAGCAACAAGGATGATTTTGAACCATGACCAACCACAGTACCATCATTATCAACTCTTCTAAGCTAACCCCCAATCTAGCCAACCGATGGACCTCCCTAGCCATCGCCTTGCCACCATCATCAACATGTGCTAGGCTACCCATGGATAACCTACTCAAAGCATCGAACACAACATTAGCCTTAGCGGGAGGATACTGCATACTCATGTCATAGTCCTTAAGAAGTTCTAGCCATCTTCTTTGTCTGAAGTTGAGATCTTTTTCAGTGAAGACATATTGTAGACTCTTATGATTACTAAATGCATAATATGCACCCCATATAATTAGTGACGCCAAATTTTCAAAGCATAGACCATGGTGGCTAATTCAAGATAATGGGTAGGATAATTCTTCTCATGTACTTTGAATTGTCTAGAAGTAGAGGTTATCACCTTACCATTTTGCATCAATACATAACCCAAACAAAATCTGAAAGCATCACAATACACAACAAGTCCTTCAATATAGGAGCGGACACAACCTTATCTTTCAATGTTTGGAAACTCTTTTCACACTCATCAGACCAGAGAAATTTGGCCTTCTTCGTCAACTTGGTCATAGGAGAGGCAATAGAAGAGAATGCATTCACAAACCTCTGGTAGTAACCCGCTAAGACCAAGAAGCTCCTAATATCCGATGGGGTTGGTCTAGGCCAATTTCTAATCACATCCGTCTTTTTATGATTCACTTTAATACCATCCCCGTCGACACATGACCTAAAAAGGCAACCTCCTACATCAAAATTTCACACTTCTTATACATGGTGTACAACTTCTCTTCCCTCAATCTTTATAGCACTTCCCTCAAATGACCCATATGCTCCTCCTCACTTTGTAAATAGATCAAAATATCATCAATGAAGACCATAACAAATAAATCAAGGTAGGGTTTGAAGACCCTATTCATAAGATCCATGAATATGGTGGTGCATTGGTCAATCCAAAGGACATCACAACAAACTCATAATGCCTATACGTAGTCCGAAAGTCCATCTTGAGAATATCACACTCCCTCACCTTCACTTGATGATACCCTAACTAAAGATTAATCTTAGAGAAGTGACTAGCCCCTTGCAAATGGTCAAACAAATCATCAATCCTTTGAAGAGGATACCTATTCTTTATGTTGACCCTATTGAGTTGCCGGTAGTCAATACACATTCTAAGGGACCCATCATTCTTCTTCATAAACAACAATGGTGCACCCTAAGGTGATTGCCTAGTCCTAATGAAACTCTTCTCCAACAAATCCCTCAATTACTCCTTCAACTCTTTTAGCTCAGTTGGGCCCATATGGTAAGGGGGAATAGAAATAGGTTGAGTGTTTGGAAGGAGGTCTTTACCAGAATCTATTTCCCTTTCGGGAGGTTCACCAGGAAGGTCATTTGGAAAGACCTCTAGGAACTCATATACAACCGGAACCGACTATATAGAAGGGACTTTGGACTCCACATCCCTAACCCTCACAAGATGATAGAGATTCCCTTAGCGATCAACATACGGGCATTAACGCAAGAGATAAATCTACCCTTGAGCACCACATCATGACTCTCCCACTCAAGAACGAGCTCATTTGGGAATTGGAGTTTGACCCTACATGTGCTACAATCAATAAAGGCATAGTATGCATGCAACCAATCCATCCCAAGAATGATATAAAAACTCACCATTTCCAACTCAATAAGATCACAAGGCAATACCTTATGCAAACTGCAAACAGGACAATTTCTTTAAACCTTTCTAGTAATAATAGATGCACTAATAGGACTAGACACCTCATAAGATTCACATAACTATTCTGGATTAACATGAAACTTTTTGGCAACAAGAGGGGTAACAAAAGTAAGAGTGGTACCCAGATCAATCAATCCATACACATTAAAATCAAAGAATTTTAACATACCGGTGATGATATCGAGAACCTCCTCAACCCCTTGCCTCCCTTCGAGTGCATAGAACCGATTGTGCCTTGGGGCACCATCTTGTCGGCCACGTCTGCCCAAAGGAACCGCATTAGAACTTTGTGGAAGATCCTCCTTATCCTTCTTGCCATTTCGAGGGCAATCAATCACCTTATGCCCCGCTTCCCCACAACCATAGCAAGCATTAGTATCCCTCAAGCACGAGCCACTATGAACACTACCACATTTTGGACACCCACCATTAGGAACCACACCCCCAACACCTTGGGCCCTTGGAAATTCATTGGTAACCCTCTTATTAAATGAATGAAAAGACCCTTGGCCTTGATGGAACTGGCCACCCTTTCTACTTTGGAGCTTTCCCTCAAAATGGGCCCTCTTGGCCTTATTACTCCGCCTCTTCCTCAACTTTTCCTCCTCTTCCTCGCTCACAAAATCGGATACACCCATCACGAACTTGTTCATTGTAGACCTTGGGTTGGCAACCAAGTGGTAGCATATTTAGAGAGTTGATTGAAGTTGATGGTATACTCCCTCACACTCAAAGACCCTTGTTTCAAATTCATAAAGTCCATCATCATGGCATTCCTAAGCTGAAGAGAGAAGAACCGATTAAGAAAAGCCGCCTTAAAATCCTTCCAAAGCACCACATTACTGATTCCCTTCTCCTCCTTCCATTGGTTAAACCATATTTGTGTCACCCTCTTGAGTTGATAAGCTGCAAACTCCGCCTTCTCTTCCGATCTAACACCCATAATAGGCAAAACCTTGTAGACCTTTGACCCATAGAATTCTGGAGGATTCATCCATATGAAGTCCCTCACCCTAGCCCTCGGGTAGTAGGACAAGTAGGTTAAGCCCTTGATTAACTTAGTTGGCCATAGCTTAGGCAAGCAAAGTGAGAGCATCTCGGAGCTGACCATGAGCTAGTTGTTCCTTGGGAGTGCAGGCTCTTCTTTCTCTAGTGCTAGGCATGATCCAGCATAACAAAGAAAAATCGTTAGGGGGATAAGCCTTACCTTATCTTCTCCAGCATGATATATAGTAAGAAAAAGGGCAACATTTCCTCAAACGTGTCATAACCCCTTTCTCATAGTTGTGGCGCACAACACAACCATGATAAGGCTCTAATCCACATGGTGTGTTGGATGCCAAGGACTTAACGACCTAGTGCTTTGATGCTGTCATGATCCAAGCCCAGTGCCTAGACGTGACCAGTGAATGGGGAACCTGAAGGAACCCCAAACAAGCCTCATAGCATATCATTCCACATCCTTGGTCGCGAAAGCAATATAAAGCATCATAAGAAACATGAACAAGGGGAAATGGGAGTAAGGGAGAAAGAGAGAGTGTAATGCCTAAAATAACATAGATGTTTAGGCACCATGGGTGGAAGGACCCAATGGTTCAACACCACAGACCTTAGCTTTGGAGAAGTTCTTGATGAAGTTTGAAGATTGAGGCTTGAAGCTTGAAGAGGATCCTTAAATTTTAATGGGGGTTTTAGGTCTTGAATTTGGGAGTGAAAATAAGGCTAAGTGTTTTAGTGTTTGTTCGGAAATGTTTTAGGGAATATGAGGGTGAAATTAGGCTAAGTATAGGTAAAAATATGTTTAGGAAAACTTTGAACCAACACTTAGAAAATTTTGGATTGACTAGGAAAAACAGTGCAGGTATTACACATCTCCGTGTCGCAGAGAGAATGCGAAGGCTCTTTAGAAATCGCACCAAGTGAATTTTCATAATTCTATTCCTTTGCTTTAAAATCAAGATTAGACCCTTGTCACCCTAATTTGGACCCCCTGAACAAGAATATGAAGTTGGATTTCCGAAATAACCAATGGAGTTTTAGATATATGGAAAACAAGATTCCGGGCACTTCCAAGGCACGTTTTTAGGCACTTTTTGGGGTCGTTTCAATATATCCCCCTTGGGAACATTCGTCCCCGAATGTAAAAGAGATGTCCAAGACAAGAGTGGTCATGAAAAAATCAGCCCCAACAAGAATGCAACATAACATGCAAAACACCATTTTCAAATCCTCAACATATGTGTAAAATCATCATAAATTTACCAAGTTAAACTTGAATGCATATTAATGACATAGGGGCTGAAATGTAGGACTTGAAATCACATATGAGACTTAGGATAAGTACCTTAGGCTAGAGTGGACTGTAAAAGATAAGGATACCGCTTTTTCATGTCTGCTTTGGCCTACAAAACAGTACTTTCGACTTGTTGGTTCTTGCAAAGGACCTTAATGGATGCGACTTCTTTCTTCCTCAATCTCTTTACTTGCCTATTCAAGATCTGAACTAGGACCTCCTCATAAGTTAAGTTATCCTCCACATCACCCACAACATCAAGAGGTACAATGGCATTAGGATCGCCAACATCTTTTCTCAACATAGAACCATAAAACACAGGATGGACTAAATTCATTTCACTAGGCAACTTCAACTCATAAGTTACCATGCCAACCCTCTTAATCACCTCATAAGGAAAAAGATACCTTGGACTCAACTTCCCCTTTTTACCAAAATGGACTACACCTTTCATTGGAAAAACCTTCAAGTAAACCCAATCACCCACTTGGAATTCTAGGTCTCTTCTTCTTACGTCGGCATAGGATTATTGACGACTTTAGGATGTTCTCAACCTTTCACTAATCATCTTAACCTTCTCAAGAGGTTCCATAATATGATCCGTCCCCAATAAGGCGACCTCTTAAACCTCAAACCAACCCACTAGTGATTACAACGTCTCCCATAAAGAGCTTCAAATGGAGCCACACTGATGCTAGAGTGATAGCTATTGTTGTAGGCAAACTGAATCAATGGAAGATGGTCATCCCAACTACCTTTAAGCTCCAAGACACAAGTCCTAAGCATATCCTCAAGTGTTTGAATTTTTGTCTCAGCTTGGCCATCCGTTTGAGGGTGGAAAGCCGTACTAAGGTAAACTTTTGTTCCAAGACCCCTTTGAAAAGATCTCCAAAAGAATGAAGTAAATTGGGCACCACGATCAGATATAATTGATAAGGGAACCCCATGCAACCTCACTAACTCATTGATGTACAACCTTGCATACTATTCATCCCCATATGAGGTCTTGACAAGTAGAAAGTGAGCTGATTTCGTCATCCTATCAGCCATAACTCATATGGAATCAAAACTTTTCTAGTCTTGGGCAACCCAACAACGAAATCCATATTAATCACCTCCCACTTCCAAGTAGGAACCTCTATATCTTGAGTTAGGCTACCCGGCCTTTGATGTTTGTCCTTGACTTGTTGACAACTACGGCAACCGAAAACGAATTTAGCAATGTCCCTCCTCATGCCTCCCCAAAAATATACATCCCTCAATTCTCTATACATTTTGGTGGAACCGGGGTTGATATAATAAGAGGAATCATGGGCCTCATAAAGAGTTCTTTCCCTCAAATCATCGACACACGGCGCACACAATCTACCTTGGTATCTAAGGGCCCCATCTCCCCCTTTGGGAGAAAACCGCTA
>JAPFFP010043633.1:0-13061 GCA_026153255.1 Solanum medicagineum | reverse complement strand
CTGTTGTGCTAGAATTTTTCTAAGTACAAGTGTGTAGTTCGACGTTATGTGGTTGGGTGGCTATGGCTAGGAGAACTCGTCTTCGTCAATGCTTTACTTTAAGTTAGTTTCCATTTGTTGAGTATCTTGTGGTTGGTGCTCATCACTTGCTACAGTTTTGTAGGATGTGAGCCCGATCACCCTTGATAGATTTCTTGTTACAGAATCGAGCTTTTGAATCACATGAGAGGTAGTTGTTTGTCTCTTCGACGGACCTTTGAGGATTCTATTTTATGTTTTGTTATATTTGAGAACTTGAAATTGAGACTTGTATTATTATTTGAGCATTTATATCATTAGAGGTTTGTACATGTGACCCCAGTTCTGGGATGATCGTAGTTTTGATTCTTCTTACATTTAGTTAATGCCTTATATTTTTTTTACCTTCCGCTTTATTCGTGTATTGGGTCTTTCAGGTTTGGACTTACTCACCTTGATGGGTTAGGTGAGTGCCAATTACACTCAAATTTTGGATCGTGATAAACATATCCAATAACTCAAATCTAATCAAAAAGGTTAGCCAAACCTACCTCGATGCCAAAATCACATTTGGACAAGCTTTAAATCAACTCAAGCCTCCAAATGATCACCAAACCAGTCAATCGCTATTAAAAAATAGACATTATGCGTCAAGAGTTAAATTTTGATACCTATATTGGCACGAGTTAGTCCTAGGGGAAAACTGTTCAAAATTAGGGCTAAATTCGATGCTCTCGAAACTGGAAATTGACTCCAAATTATGATGCTACACAAGAAAAGGAGTTCGTGGGTGAAAATCCCACTAGTCGAGTTCAAATCGAAGGAGAAATCATCAATTAAAGTTCCCAAATCATAGACTTAAAATCACCAATTTTATATATCCAAAATCATGAAATTCAAGACAAAATCAACATAAAAGTCATGAAAATTAATCAAAATGATGATATAAATACTTACCCAAAAGAATTCCACAACACATTTCGTCAAATATCGCCCCAAAAGCTTGAAATATTCGAAAATGGTGTTTTCTCAGAATTAAAACTCTATAGGCATAAAATATACTTCGCGAACGCGAACCACTAAAGGGATAAAGACCTCCAGGAATGCAGGGATGGGGCCCGCAAATGCGAAGCCTAAAAGGACTACCCTCCCCGAACTAAGGGACCCTATTCGTGAATGCGGACAAGAGGCATCAAACCTCCACGAATGCGAAAAAGAAAGTATTTTGCACCAAAAACTAAGTATATCAGCTAAGATCATAACTCGATACGGACCCTCGGGCTTCATCTAGAACCAAAATTTCATAAACTAGACATGTATCTATACCAAAAATGGCCATCCGAACTCAACAGAATAATCAGAATTTGATTTCAATGTCTCCTCGACACAATTATCAACACAACTCAAATAAACTAGTTTATAACTCAAAATATCAAAACTTCCCTCACAAACTTACAAAATTAGGATGAGATCATTTCTAGCATTAGTTTCACCATTTGGAACTACTGAACTGTCGAAATTTTGGTTTGAGCTTATGAACTCCGAATGTTAACCAAAGTCAAACCTTGGCTCTAGAAACAATTAAAAATACAACTTTGGGTTTAAAATCTTCATTCTAACTCCAAATTCATTTATGTAACTTCTCCTAGCCCAGATTTGACATTCCAGAGCTAATAGAATCAATAAGTTTCTAATCCGACACTTGAAACTCAAAATGACACCCAAACTCACTTTTTCAAAATCTTAAGCCTTCAAAAAGATCAAAACTCATATTTTTCCACTTTTAAAACACAGAATTGTAGTTTCAACCACACAGATAATTCAAAAAAGGTCCAAAGATACTCACGAAATGGCAAAATAGTAATTTTCACAAATAGGCTCAAAAATGACCTACAAGGTCGTTATATTAAGCCTTGCTGCAGCAGTTGGCTATTGAAAGCTAAATCAAAGAGCTGGTGAGCTCCGGTTACTACTCTTGGAAACCACAAGCTAAGTGACCATGGCAATGGCTCCTCTAAAATCAACATCTGATGTAGGGGCAGGCTAAACAGTAGGTGTCTAAGGAGCCCTAGTGGACCTGGAAGGTCGGCCCCAGCCTTTTGTCCATGTCTGAGGAGGCACTTCGGGTGGGGACATCTCAATGATTGAAGTTGAAGCATTCCTTTAAATGGTAGTGTGCTTAGGAGGCATGATTTGCAAATGTATAAAACACGAGTTAGGTAAGAAATATAATAGAGTAAACACTATTGCACAAACCCAGAGTGTTATTGTGACACCCTGTAACTCTACACTCTTATGTATCCATGTTTCAAGTCTCATTTGGTCAGGTTGGGAGTGTATTAGGGTCATGGGAGACTTCTAGTACTTAGACAAGTTCAAGACTTCCTTATGAGTTAAGTTATGGGTGTTGGTTTATGGAAGGGTCAACTTTAAATGAGCAAAACTTTTAGCACAAATGGAATTGGATGACCCACTATATATCAAATTAAATCTCTTTGATTTAGCTTTCCAACGCACTTGGTTTCACATCATTATGAGGTCAGATGAAGGAGTTATGACCGTTTTCGTGAGACCCTCCCCTGTAGTGATGTCACACAGGCACTTTGATGGGCAGTGGGACTTTGGACGGGCCATCTTGACTGCTTTGAACTGGAAAAGAACATTTTTGGTCTAAGGCATATGACACGGCTAGTGGCACAGGTTGTATGGCTTGACACTAACCGTGTGGCTTGCCACTGACCGTGTGGCTAGCCGTGGGAGTGTGCAAAGGAGGCCTAGTGAGCGTGGGAGGAAGATCTTGGCTATGTCTTGTGCCATGGACATCTTCATGAGCCGTGGCAGGTCTGACGAGTCATGGCCCTGGGTGTAGGGTGGCTTGGAAATAGTTTTCTCACTAAGTGTAGTTCAACGGACTACTACACGGACCGTGCAGGCGACACGGCCCGTGAAAGTTACCCGTCAAAGTAACGATGATGGTAATTTTTCTAAGTCACTTCCAATTTTTGACCAAGTCTCACCACATGGGCACTACATACGACCCATGGAGTGCCACATGACCCGTGGAGTGCCATACGACCCGTGAGGCCTTCAGTGGGGCATCACTTTGCCAATTTTTCTATCTGTTCACTAATGGCGTTTTCATGAATTTAATTCCTTCTAATCACTTTATTAGGCTTCTAATGCTATCCTAGTCTCCCCAAAAGGCTTAAATCTGATTCCAAAGGATCAAACACATTACTCTCAACTTGAACACACTCTCAATCCTCTCAAAAGCATCTACCAAGACCCCAATACAAATTCAAGAAAGCTCAAGAACAAGTTTAGATTTCAAGACTCCATTCCAAGCTTTCATTCTTTCCTAACTCAATTTCAAGAGACTCAAAGTCTAAGGTATATGGGTTTCAACCATTTGGTTATATCATCCATGGTGCCCAAGCTTCTATTTTACATAAATTTCATGTCTCTAAGTTGATTTACTTATGGGTCTTAATTACTGTGAATTTGACTATGAACTATGTTAGGGTTCATAAAAAGTTGTGATTGTTTGAACATGTTTTCAACTATGAATCTTGAATCTATCTTGAGATTTGATGATGGATTTTGATGTATATTTCATGATGGTATTGCCTAGCATTGGTGGGTTGATTTACTTTAAGTTTACTTACATGATTTCACTCTTTAATTGCATAGTTTTATACTAGCATTGCATACCCACCAAGTGTTTGATAAAATGCTCGGTAAATGTATCTTCAGTTGTTGAAGGCCTAATACTTGGCATATGAGTTAAGTGACTCTATGATGATGAAAGGATGGTATCTATGTGATGATTTCATGATATGTACCTATAGTGTTGTGAGTTGACCATAACCATTCAAGGGTTTATACCTCAATTGCCTTATATGAGGGTGGTGAGCCATCAACCAATTGAGAGCTTGATTCCTCAATCACTTCCGGCGGATGGTGGTCATGTCCGTCAACCAATTGAGTAGTTGATACCTCAATCACCTCGAATGGGGGTAGTAATCCATCAACCAATTGAGGGTTTGATTCCTCAATCACTTTCGATGGAGGGTGGTTATCCATCAACCAATTGAGGGATTGATTCCTCAATCATTTCTAAAGGGTGGTCTACCTTGGATTCCAAGTACTAAGTTGCTTGGTCTATGATGACGGTCTCTTTCTTCACATGTAATATGTTCTATATAAGTATGTTTTACTTCAAGTATCAGTCATACATGTTGTATTGTTATTATGCTATCCATTCCTTATGATATTGCATTTTGACTATTCTTTATGATATTGCATTTTGACTATGTTGCCTATCTCTTGTTGCATTGCATCCTACATACTTAGAACATTCAAATGTACTAACAGATACTATATGCCTACATGATGTTACCATGTAGGAACTAGAGCTCCTCATGATCATCCTCATCCTCCCCGTGGCTAGTACTATCCCTACAAAGCAAGTTGGTGAGTCCTCAATTTCTGGGACAATGTCTTTGATCTTATGCTATGTATAAAGACTCTCTTTCTTTTGATGCATATTTATGACTATAAGGCTGAGCCCAAAAAGTTATCTTGGCCTCGCTCCTATCTACGTATTAGAGGTGTTATTGGAACATATATGATGTATTAATGTTATACTTTGACTTTTTATGATTCTATGGTATCAAAGATGCCCTTAGCCCTGTATTTCCCCTTTTCCTATCTATTGTTGTTGTACAATTGCATTCACAACCAAGGATATGTAATTATATTCTAATAGGCTTGTTTTGGGTTCCCTTGGGATCCCCATTGGCCGTGTCACGTCTAGACCCTAAGCTTGGGTCGTGACAAACTTGGTATCAGAGCACTACATTGTTAATGGTCCTCGGCATCTAACACACTGCATCAATTAGAATCTTATTCATAATTGTGTTCCCCTTTTTCATGATCCATGTGATGCTATAGAAGTTAGGTAAGGTTTTCTTCCCTAATGAATTTTTTTACCATTTTTAGACCATGCCTAACACAAGAGGAAGAATAGCCCTCACTCCCGAAGAACAACTGGCTCATGGAGAGCTCCGGGATGCTCTACCTATGCTAGCTCAAGCCATGGCTAACCAAGTCAACCAAGGGGCCCAAGCCCCTCATGCTGCTAATCCAACATCTAAGTTGAGGGACTTTATGAGGATGAATCCACCGGAGTTCATTGGGTCTAAAGTGGATGAGGACCCTCAAGAATTTATTGATGAGGTATACAAGGTGTTGGCTATCATGGGTGTTAGATCGGAAGAGAAGGTAGAGTTGGTGGCTTACCAACTCAAGGGGGTGGCCGAAATATGGTATACTCGATGGAAGAAAGAGAAGAGGAACAACAATATAATTCTATGGGAGGAGTTTAAGGCGACTTTCCTCAACCCGTTCTTTCCTCTTGAGCTTAGGGAGGCCAAAATGATGGAGTTCAAGAATTTGAAGCAAGGATCTATGAGTGTGAGGGAGTATACCCTCAAGTTCAACCAACTCTCAAATATACTCCACAGTTGGTGGTCGATCCAAGATCTAGAATGAATAAGTTTGTGATGGGTGTATCTGATTTGGTAAATGAGGAGTGTCGAGCCGCTATGTTGATTAGTGACATGGATTTGTCCTACTTGATTACTTATGTTGAACAAATGGAAGAAAAGGAACTTAAGAAAAGGAGGAGTGGTGGGCTAAGAGGGCTCGTTTTGAGGGTAAGTTCCAAATTCCTGAGAGTGATCGGCTTCATCAAGGCCAAGGGTCTACTCATGCTCCTAATAGAGGATTAACCAATGACAACCCAAGGTACCAAGGTGATGGTGGTGTGGAACCCAATGCTATGTGTCCAAAGTGTGGTAGGGGTCATGGTGGCCCATGTTTGAAGGACACCAATGCTTGTTTTGGTTGTGGTGAAGTGGGGCATAAGGTGATGGATTGTCCACGTAATCGTAACAAGGGTAAAGATGTTCGTCCATAAGGCTGGGGTGTAAATATGGTTCCTTTGGGAAGAAGTGATCAACAAGGAGGTGCCCCAAGGCACAATCGGTTCTGTGCTCTTCATGGGAGGCAAAGATTGATGAGATTCCCAATGTCGTCAATAATATGTTAAAAGTCTTTGATTTTGAGGTGTATGCATTGATAGGTCCGGGTGTCACTATTCTTTCATTGTTCCTTTGTTGCTAGTGGGCTTTGCATGTGTCTTGAATTGTTATGTGAACCTTTTGGTGTCTACCTCATTGGTGAGTCTATTATTGCTAGGGAAGTCTTTAGGGGTTGTCTCATGTTCTTATTGCATATAGTATTGTTTTGTGATGTTATTGAGTATGTCATAGTAGAGGTTGAGGTCATTTTTCGTACAGATTGGTTACATGCATGCTATGCCTCCATTGGTTGTAGAATCCGTGTAGTGAGGCCCCAATTCCCTAGTGAACCCGTCAATGAGTGGGAGGTTGTAAGGTTGTAGTAAAGGGTAGGTTAATTTCTTGTCTTAAGGTCCAATTGATCTCTAAGGGGTTGCATATATCATCTTGTAAGAGAGTTAGGGATGTTGAGCATAAGGTCCTTCCTATTGAGTTGTTTCTGGTAGTCAATGAATTCTTAATGTCCTTTTTGATATTGAATTTGGGGAAATGTCTTTTGGTTTTGGCTAGTGCACCAGCTATGTCTATAGGTCTCTTATATGGGTTCTTTAAACCCTACCTTGGTATGCTTTTGGTGGTCTTTGGTGATGATATATTGGTTTGTTTCCGGAAGTGAGGAAGTGTTTATGAGTCATTTGGGGGTGATGTTGTGGATTTTAAAGGATGTGAGGTTTCTTACTAATGGTGGAAAGTAGGAATCTTTGGGGTGACAAAAAGGGATGGTTGGAGAAGTTCACCGGTTGACTAGGTTAGGAATGAGGTTGGGTGAAGTTGAGAATAATGGTGTAGTGGTTTTGATGGTTTCGAATCTTCTTGGGTTGAAGGGGTTTAGGTTAAGCAAGGCCTTGATTCTGGCTTGATAGAGTTGGAGGTTTGGGTGAAAGATGGTAGAGCGGAGGTTGTCTCCCAAGGGGGAGATGGTGGTTTATGGTGCCAAGTGGACTATGCATGAATAAAGTTGGCAATTAGGTTAAGGTTTGTAGGTCCTTATAGGGTTTGGAGGAGGAATTGGTTAGGTTGCATAAGGATGGAAGTTGCCTATGGATATGAATATAGCTCTTCTGGTTTTTCCATGTGTCCACATTAAGGTGGTGTGTGGTGAGCTAAGTGCTATGGTGACTTTGAAGGTTGTGGATGTGATGATGGACAATTGACTTATAAAAAGGGTCCGTTGCAAATTTTGGATGGTCAAGTGAGGAAGTTCGGGAAACAAAGGTGTAGCTTTCGTCAAGTCCTTTGGAGGAATCAACAAGTTGAAAGCGCCATATGAGAAGCCGAGGCAGACATGATGAAGCGGAATCCCTATCTTATTCCAATCAACCTAAGTCTAAGGCACTAGGTTCTTTCTTTTCCCAAATGGTCCTAATCCTTCAAAATCTTGAGTCTCATGGCATGACATGCTTACATGTGCATTAAAATGATTTATGTGATGATTTGAATGATTTAAACACATTTTTGTATGAGCTTTAACTACTTCATGATTTTCAAACAATAAGCTATGCATTGAATCCCATGGTTGGGAGTTTCATGTTCTAAATCTAGCCTTTCAAGCCTTGTCCTCCGATATTCGAGGACGAATGTTTCCAAGGGGGGGATATTATGACACCCCGTAACTCCACGCTCTTATGTATCCATGTTTCAAGCCTCATTTGGTTAGGTTGGGAGTGTATTAGCATCGTGGGAGACTTCTAGTACTTAGACAAGTTCAAGACTCTTTATGAATTGAGTTTTGGGTGTTGGTTTATGCAAAGGTCAACTTTAAACAAGCATAACTTTTAGCACACATGAAACTGGATGACCTACAAAATATCAAATGAAAGCACTTTGAGGTAGCTTTCCAATGCACTAGGTTTCACCTCATTCCAAGGTCGAATGAAGGAGTTATGACCTTTTCCGTGAGACCCTCCCGTGTAGTGATGTCACACGGGCACTTTGATAGGCAGTGGGGCTTTAACGGGCCGTTTGGGTTGCATTTCACTAGAAAAGACCATTTTTGGTCTAAGGAATGTGACATAGCTAGTGGAATGGGCGGTGTGGCTTGCCACTGACCGTGTGGCTAGCCGTGGGAGTGTGCAAGGGAGGCCTAGTAAGCGTGGGAGGAAGATCTTGGCTAAGTGTTGTGCCACGACCATCTTCACAGGCCATGGCAGGCCTGATGACTCGTGGACCTATGCGTGGGGAGGCTTAACAACATTTCTCTTACCAAGTGTAGTTCAACAGACTACTACACGGACCGTGTAGAACCACACGGCCCGTGAAAGTAGCCCGTCAAAGTGACAATGACAGTTAATTTTCTAAGTGTTCCCAACTTCCAATTTTTGACCAAGTCTCATCCCACGGGCACTCCACATGACTCATGGAGTACGACATGATCCATGAAGCCTTCAATGGGGCATCACTTTGCCAATTTTTCCATCCGTTCACTAATGGTGTGTTCATGAATTTAATTCATTCTAATGACCTTTTTAGGCTTCCAATGGTATCTTAGTCTCCATAAAAGACTTAAATCATATTCCAAAGGATCAAACTCATTACTCTCAACTTGAATACATTCTCAAATCCTCTCAAAAGCCTCTACCAAAACTGCAATACAAATTCAAGAAAACTCAAGGACAAGTTTGGATTTCAAGACACCATTCCAAGCTTCCATTCTTTCTTAACTCAATTTCAAGAGACTCAAAGTCTAAGGTATATGGGTTTCGACCATTGGGTCCTTTCACCCATGGTGCTCAAGCTTCTTTTTTACATAAATTTCATGTCTCTAAGTTGATTTACTTATTGGTTTTATTTAATATGAATTTGACTATGAACTATGTTGGGGTTTCATAAAAGTGTGATAGTTTGAGTATGTTTTCAGCTACGAATCTTGAATCTATCTTGAGATTTGATGAAGGATTTTGATATATATTGTATGTTGGTATTACCTTGTATTGGTAGGCTGATTTACTTCAAGTTTACTTGCATGATTTCACTCTTGAATCACATGGTTTTAAAATAGCATTGCACATCCACCAAGTGTTTGATAAAATGTCCGGTTAATGTATATTGAGTTGTTGAAGGCCTAATGCTTGGCATATGAGTTAAGTGACTTTATGATGATGAAAAAGAAGTTATTTATGTGATGATTTCATGATATGTATCTATAGTGTTGTGAGTTGACCATAACCAATTAAGGGGTTATACCTTAATTGCCTCGGATGGGGGTGGTAAGCCATCAACAAATTGAGGGGTTGATTCCTCAATCACTTACGGCGGAGGATGGTCATGTTCATCAACCAATTAAGGGGTTTATACCTCAATCGCCTCGGATGGGGGTGGTAAGACATCAACCAATTGAGGGGTTGATTCCCCAATCACTTCTAAGGGCTGGTCTACCTTGGACTCCACGTACTAAGTTGCTTGGTCTATGATGATGGTCTCTTCCTTCACATCTAATATGTTCTAAATATAAGCATGTTTAACTTCATGTATCAATCATATATGTCATATTATTATTATGGTATCCATTATTTATGATATTGCATTTTGACTATGTTACCTATCTCTTGTTGTGTTACATCCTACATACTTACATTCAAACGTACTAACATATACTCTATGCCTACATGATGTTACCATGTAGGAACCGGAGCTCCTCAGGATCATCCTCATCCTTTCCGTGGCTAGTGCTATCTCTACAAAGCAAGTTGGTGAGTCCTTAATTTCGAGGACAGTGTCTTTGATCTTGTGTTATATATAAAGACTCTTTTTCTTTTGATACATGTTTATGACTATCCCGGAAAGTTGTCTCCGGCCCTGCTCCTATCTACATATTAGAGGTATTGTTGGAACATTATGATGTATTAATGTTTGACTTTCTATAATTCTATGGTATCAAAGATGTCACTTAGCCCCGTATTTTCCCTTTTCTTATTTATTGTTGATGTATAATTGCTTTCACGACCAAGGATATGTAATGATATGCAAAAAGGCTTGTTTGGGGTTTCCTCGGATCCTCATTCGTCGTGTCATGTCTAGGCCCTAGGCTTGGGTTGTGACAGTGAAATAAGTCAGAAAATTTCTAATGTATTGTAGTCTCTTGATTATAAATGTGGTGCGCTATACACCCATAAACAAGACTCGATTAGATATAGATTTATAAACACCCTAAGACTCTTAAACTCTATGATCTAACACCAAGTTTGTCATACCCTGATAAGGTACCCTAGACGTGGCTAGCATTTGAAATCATTATTAGTCCTTAAGTCAACCACTTGGCTCGATCACTCATTCAATCAATAGCTAAAGACTCTTTCAAAAACATAGAGAACATTTTAGTGGGAAAATTAATCTGTGCCTAACAAAATAAAAGTTTTAAAAAATTAACAGTCCAAAACAATCCACTATCACAAGAGAAGTTTTAGAGAACAAATCTAAAAAACAGAAACATCAACTCTAATCTATCATCATCTATGAAGTCTTTACTTCTAAATATCTAGGTGTTATCAATGGAAGGTTCATGGTTACCTAAAAAATAAAAATAAATGCTAAACTACTAAAATAAGCATAAATAGATCCTTCGAATGTAAGGAGGTTTCACCACAGTGGTTGAGATGAAATAGACCATCAACGGAACGTCTGCTGATGATCTCTAGCACTTGTATTTGCATTATACAATAATCTAGTGCCTAATATATTAATACATGAAAGGTACGATTGTAAAATAACTAGAGAGTAATAGGTTCAAGATATACTCAACTCAGACAACTCAACTCAGGTAACTCAACTCAGATAACCCGATAGTCAAATAACACAAGTCTAAAGTAAACTATGCTTTTTAAAAGTTCATTCATAAGGGATTCAAACCAATCATTTAGAGAACTAATATGTTACATTTAGGAGTTTCTCTAATCATTAACCATACCCTATGAGCCGGTGATGATACAACGAGGTAATGTTGTTACCACATTCGTCTAGTAATTTGCCAAGGTAAGGTACAAATTAGTATCGTTAGACCACAATTAAATCAAGTCATCTTTTGGGACAATAAAGAAACATTTAACTTTAATAATTCAATCCTCATCAACACTGCTATATAGTTATTGGGCTTGAGTTATTATTTGTTCTCACCCAATTCAGTGCTCGACACTCATCTCAAGACTTAATATACTAAAAAAAACTCCAAAACAATCAGTTCAATCAAGTCATTCAATTAGTCTCATTGAAATCTTATCAGTATAAAAATCATCTCACAATCAAGTCATTCAACCGATCATGCTTTTGACTTATTCTCATCCTTTAAGAGAAATGTAAGTATATATATTTATTTGACATTAGTTCATATTTTATTTCTCTTATTCAATTTAGTAGATATAACAAAAAGACCTTTAAAGACTACTTGCATTATGTTCATATTAATCTTATTCTCCTTCAAGACATTCATAATTCATGTTTTCCAATTCAATCAATACATAGAATTACTAATTTTTAAGAAACATTTAATTTTGGTTCATTAGGATAGGAATAAATAATTACTCCAAGTACAAAATTCATCAACACATTAATTTATACAATAATATGCAAAAATTATCACGATATAAGATAATTTTAAAGAATTCCAACATAAAAGGCTCAAGGACTCGATCTTGAACTCAACTTTATCAAACCAAGAAGTAGGACACAAGGATGAACTTAATCCAATGTTTTAGTTAGCTTTACATACCTAGAATGAAGATTAAGCACTCAGAAGTAGATGATTTTGCTTGTTCCTCTTGAACCATAGTCTCTTATTTTCTCTCAATTCACCATTCTTAAAGGCTAAATGTGGTAATGATGGGAAAACAACATTTAGGAAATATAAGGTCAATTTCAACATCAAAACGACATGGGTTAGGTGTAGGAAGGGTGAGAAAAAGACCAGAATGCCTCTCATTAAAATTAAAATTGGGGCAAAATTAGGCTTGTCATGAAACAAGTTTGCAACGCGAACTTGCTCTGCCTCAATTCATTTTTTTAGAATTTCGTGAGGGTGATTTTTGAACCACGATTTACCAGGTTCAGGGTGCAGGCTGGTCGTATATGCTTCTAGTTAAGCGATTTTTCCACTATGTATTGTCTTTCAAATCCCTCGGCCAAAAGTTCCATTGAAGCCATTTTTCTGCTTGTTTTTGAACCCTTCCGATTTTGTAGCTTAGTCTTAGGTAAAACGATTTGGGATGTTATGTTTGGTCCAATCTTAAGCTAGGGTACTTCAGGGTATTATATAGGAACATTTTTGTCTAAATTACGGAGTAAATGGGGACCGAGTCTTTATGGACCCAGTGACCTTAATTTAAAATTAATGCACTCGTATGCCAAGGAATTGTTCCTAAACCTATGATGAAAGTGATTTCTATACTTTTATTTCAAATATTTTTAGTAATGATGGAATAAGTCGTTATAATAGACACTCCCTCTATCTCATTTTGTATGACACCCTTTTCTTTTTGTTCCATCCCAAAAGAATGTCACCTTACTCTAATTAGAAACTATTTAACTTAAAAGTTTTTCTTTTGCCCTTAACAAAATGATTCTCAGGTACACAGATATCTGATAATGATTTTAGACTAGTAATTTCAAAGGTTTTCATTTTTGTCTTAAACACTGTGTCAAGTTAAAGGTGTTATATAAAATGGGACGGAGGGAGTACTAATTTACCCCTTGTTCATCCCCAATGATTAGCGCAAGAGTAGGCACGAGTCAATTTGAAATTTCTCCAAAACCAAGGAAATGAGTCATCATGGGTAACGAAAGATCGCATAAATCATGGTTTAAGTACAAACAGTCCTCATCAATGGATTGAATAATAAAGAATGATATTAAACTACAAAAAATTTTTATTTAACAGCCGCACTTGATCTGGTTATAGTAGCTAGAATGCCA
>JAPFFP010043632.1:0-13061 GCA_026153255.1 Solanum medicagineum | reverse complement strand
AATACAGCAGTGACCCATTGATCCCTCTATACATAGTAGCATTTATCAAGTTACTAGCTTTATCAACAAACGATTTAGCACTTGTCCCGTTGGAGTGTCAATTGGCTTAGCATTAATTAGATGGTACTTCTTAAGCAGGTCCCTAATGTACTTTTCTTGACTGATAAAAGTACCACCAGGGGTCTATTTGATCTGCAATCTAAGAAGTAAGTTAAGCCCACCCATCATACTCATCTCAAACTCACTGCACATCAGGTCCCCAAAATCTTGGCAAAGAAAGTTTGTAGTGGCTCCAAAGATGATGTCATTAACATACACTTACATAATTAACAAATTCTTTCCTCTGGTCTACAAAAACAATGTGTTGTTGATTTTACCTCTTTTGTATCCATGACTAAGCAAAAAACCAAACAACCTCTCATACCGGGCCCCAAGAGCCTACTTCAACCAATACAATGCCTTATCCAGTTTCATGACATGGTTTGGAAATTCAATATTTTCTAAACTAGGTGGTTGCTTTACAAAGACCTCTTCTTTAAGGAACCTTTTTAAGAAGGCACTCTTCACATCCATCTAGAATAGTTTGAGTACCATGTGGGTGGCAAAGGCAATCAAAATTCTGATAGCTTCCATTCTAGCTACTGGAGCAAATGTCTCATTATAATCTATCCCTTCTTCTAGATTGAAACCTTGCAATACCAGTCTGGATTTGCTTCTTTTGATACTGCTACTTTCATCTAGATTTTTCCTAAACACCCATCTGGTCCCTATCACAGTTCTATCTAAAGGCCTTGGAACCAGATGCCACGCCTTACCTCTCTCAAACTAAAGTAATTTTTCCTGCATAGAATCTACCAATTTGAATCCTTAAGAGCTTCTTTAACATTTTTGGGTTATATGGAGGACACAAAGGCACCACATGACATCAACTTTCTTGTATTGGATTTGGTCTGAATCCCAGAGTCCAAAGGGAAGACTAGATTATCCATAGGATGAGATCATTGATGTTTCCATCTAAAGGTCCTTGCTGCAGACTTCCTCCATCCCATTTTTGAGTATGAACCATTTGCATCCAAAAGCCCTCAGGTGACTAAAACTGGTTTCCTTCCAAACAAGAGTTCATAAAGAGTCTTGTTCTTAAGAGACCTATGAGACGCCTGTTTGTAATATAAGAGGCAGTATTGAGAGCTTCAGCCCAAAAAGTTTTGCCTAGTTCGGTCTCAATCGGCATGGTCTTGCCAATTTCCACCGATATTCTATTTTTCCTCTCCACAACTCCATTTTGCTGAGGAGTTTGAGGAGCTAAAAAATTATGGTGAATACCTTGATCCACATAGAAACCATCCAGCTTTGAATTTTTAAACTCAGTACAATGATCAGACCTGATCCCTGCAACATTGCTTCCAAATTAATTTTCAACTTGTTTGATGAGGTTGATCAGCAACTCAACAGCTTCATCCTTTGACCTCAGAAACCTTACCCAAGTATATATTTAGTAGTCATCCACCACAACCATAATGTATTTCTTCTCATCACGACTTTGAATCTTCACAGGACAACAAAGATCAACATGAATAAGTTCAATATGTCTGGTGGTACTTAACTTATTTTTAGACTTGAAAGAGTTCTTTGACTTCTTTCCTTTTGCACATGCATCACATACTTTTGAGTTATTTAAATTCATCTTTGCATACCATGAACCAGGTCCTTGTATGCCAGCTTATTCAGCAGAAAAGGGATGGCATGACCAAGTCTTCTGTGCCACAAGTCACTTGATTCATCTTGGACCTTGAGCCATGTGAGATTATCCTCCTTTGTGGTCCTGAGATCTGCTACATACATGTTTCTGCACCTTTTTATTATGAGAATCACTTCACCAGTAGACAAGTTTTTAATAGTACACTTATCTGATAGGAATTTGACCTCATTGCCTTTGTCACAGATTTGAGAAACACTAAGAAGATTGTACTTCAATCCTTTAAAATAGTACATGTCTTATATATCTTTCTCAAAGTACTTACCGATCTTTCATATGGCCATGATGTACCCTTTCTTACCATCACCAAATAGCATACTATCACTTTCCATTTTCGTTAAAGAAAGGAAGTTTTTAGTCCTTTCAGTCATGTGCTTTGAGTATCTACTATCCATAAACCAGCACTAACTGATATCTCTAGACTGTTCCTGCAAGCAATCACTTGTTAGTTTTGGGAAACCACTTTAATCTGACTCCCAGTAATGAGAAAGAGGCCTAACCACAAACATCCTGGTTTAGCTAGGCAGAGGTCTGCTACTCAGTTTTGACTTAGGACCTGGTCCCTCATTCATACTTTGCCTTTCTGAGTAATTAGACTGTTGTTTTTTCAGAGTTCTCTTGAGAACTTCACGGTTGCCTTTCGGATGACAATTACTCCCACAATGTAAACATAACAGAGAGCAGCAACGAACAAATATTTGTTATGGGGATTATATGGAGGATCAATCTTGTTGACATATCCTAGACCTCTCTTTTCATGACCCCAGTTGCTAAACATATCACCCAACAGTTTGGAAGATGCAGTCCACTTCATAGACTTGTTCAAGTCCTCATTAACCTTTCACATGTCTTTCTACATCACAACATTTCTTTCTAAGACTAGATTTAACATTAGCTTAGCTTCCTTTAGTTTCTCTTCTAAGGCTTGTTCATTTTCATTTTTTTTTATTTTTAACTTACCATCAGACTTATCATCAGTCTCCATGAATTTCAGAAGTTCATGCTTTTCAGTTTCTAGAGCCACCATCTTAACTTCAAGATTAGACACTTGACTTGAAAAAATAATTTTCTCATCATGTGACACATCCACACTATTGTTTAACATGTACTTTTCAAAAGTTAATTCACAAATGGAGTCAATAAGAACACATGCTAGTTTCTTTAAATTTTTTGTAGAGTAAAGATTTAAATTCTCTTTCAAATCTATCAGTGTTACCTATTCCCCTTCTTCTTCTTTCTCATTATCTGATGGAGCCATAAATACGAATAAGTTCTCAAAGATTTAATCATTATCATTTACAACAAGTGTAGAGGAGTCCTCCGGTGGTTCTTTGTTATTAGAATCACTGGAGGAGTTTCCCCCGACCCTCAAAGCCTTCATCAGAATCTGACCAGCACCTGCCTTCTTTCTAACTTTGTCTGGAACCTGGTCCCTCCTTTTGTCCTTGACAAATCTTGAGCCATCTTTATGGTCACATTTTCCACGAGGACACTCTCTAATGAAATGTCCTGGTTTCCCACATCCATGACATAGTTTTGCATTTCCTTGAGATCTACCCAAATTTCCTTTCCTTACAAATTCAGGATTTTTCTTGATGAATTTTTTTATTCTTTTTGCAAGATAGGCCATATCTACACCTTTCATCTCCTCATAAAATTAAGTTGTTTTCAGTTCCAGAGTCTTATCTTTCTTTCCTTCTCTTTTAGCTATATCATGCTTCTTGTCAACTAATTGAAATGACCCCAAAAAGTACCCGAAAATGTGCCTCGAAAGTGCCCATAATCGTAGTTTCCATATATCTCAAAAACCGCGCATGATATGAAAAATTCGACTTCATATTCGTGAGCAGGGGACATTATTGAGTGGGAAATAGGTCTATCTTGATTTTAGAGCAATCGTATCAAAATTTTATATTCCAAAAATTTTACTTTCCAGTGAGGTTGCGCGTTCCCTCCGCGACGTGGAGCCGTTGTAGAGATGTGTATTTTGTTGCCAGTTTTTCTGTTTCGGTCCAAGGCTTTGGGGTCTTCGGCCTAAGCCTTCCTATGCGTAAAAACACCTATACTTAGTCATTTTTAAAGCTCATATATAGAAGACATTCCCTAAAACCCTCTCTTACATATAGACAAAATATTTCACCCAAATTCTAGTGTCCCAATCACATTCCAGATCTAAGGATTTCATTCAAGATTCAAGTTTTCATTCAAATCTTCATCAAGAAAATCTCCAAAGTTGAGGTATGTGGGCTTCAACCATTGGGGTCCTTTAACCCATGGTGCCCAACCTTCTTTTTTTTACATAAATTGTATGTTTCTAAGTTGATTTACTTATGGGCCTTACTTATTAGGAATTTGGGTATAAACTATGTTGGGGTTTCATAAAAGTGTGACTGTTTAAGCATGTTTTGAGCTATGAATCTATGACTCATTATGTGATTTGATGAAGGGTTTTGATATATCTTGCATAAGGGTATTACCAAGTGTTAGTGGGTGGTTTTACATTGGTTTTTCTCACATGATTTCACTCTTGAATTGCATGATTTTGTACTAGCATTACACACTCGCCAAGTGTTTTATAAAATATCCGGTTATGATTTCTTGAACTACTGAAGGTCTATTACATAGCTTATGAGTCAAGTGACTTTATGATGATGAAATTAGTGTATTTATGTGTTGTTTTATTGAAAAGTATCTATATTGTTGTAAGTTGACCACACCTAGTTGAGGAGGTGTTATGCCTCAATCATTTTGATGGGGGTGGTATGCTCATCTACCAATTAGGGGGTATATTCCCTAATCACTTTGATGGGGGATGGTCAAGCTCATCTACCAATTGAGGGGTATATTCACTCAATCACTTTGATAGGGGTGGTCAAGCTCACCTACCAATTGGGGGGTATATTCACACAATCACTTTGATGGGTGGTAGTCAAGCTCATCTACTAATTGAGGGGTAAATTCCTCAATCACTTCCCAAGTGGTGGTCATACCTTAGATTCCAAGTACTAGTTTTTCTTGGTCTATGAAGATGGTCTCTTCCTACCTATGTAATATGTTCTATATAAGCATGTTTTACTTCAAGCATCATTCATGCATACCATATTGTTACTATGCTCATACATTGCCTATAATTAATCATTTTGATTATGTTGCCTATCTCTTGTTGCATTGCATCCTACATACTTAGTACATTCAAACATACTAACACATACTCTATGCCTACATTATGTTACCATGTAGGAACCAGAGCTCCTCACGATAATCCTCCATGCAACTAGTTGTGACACCTTGAAGTTAAGCTATTGGTGGGTCCTCAAAGTTAGGGGATGTTAGCTATGTTATTCTTTCCTTTGTCATTTCCTAATCTTGAAATTTTTGTGCTTTGAGGGTGAGCCCAGAAAGTGTCTTGGACCCCACGCAAGTCTATGTTTAGAGGTGTTATTAGAACTAATTATGTAATTATTATTGACCTTTGACTCTTTTATGATTTATGCTATGAAGGACTTCCCTTAGTCCCTTTATCCTTACTTCTATTCTCTTGTTGTTGTTTAATTGCTTCCGCGACCAACTATGTGTAAGTGATATGTTAAGAGACTTGTTTGGGGCCCCTTAGGGACCCTATTTGTTGTGTCACGTCTAGGCCCTAGGCTTGTTCGTGAACACTCATGATTTTGGAGTATGCCAATGAGCATATCTGTGGTCGAAGTCTTCAGGTTCTTTGACTCATTAATAGCATCAATTTTGCTTTCCCATGACTTGGGAAGTACTCTAAGGATCTTTTTCACTTGTTAACTTTAATTGATAGGTTCTCCTAAACACATCACATCATTGGTTAGAGCTGAGAACATGGTCTCCATGTCGTGTATAGATTCCCCTTCCATTATGATAAAGTCTTCATACTAAGAGGTTAGCATGTCGACTTTAGACTCCTTCACCAGTTCCGTTCCTTCATGTGCATCCCTTAGGCAATCCTAAATCTCCTTGGAAGACTAACAAGCAGATATTCGATTATAATCCTCAACTCCTATAATGCATACTATAAACTTCTTTTCTTTGCAGTTTTTACCTATCTTTTTCCTATCAGCCTCATTGTATTATTGCCAAGTCTTGGGAACTTGCTTAGTTGTTTCCCCCTCTTTATCCTCAGTTGTAGGAATGTATGATCCATCAAGAACAATGTCCCATAGTTCACTATCTTCAACCATTAGAAAGTCGTGCATGCGACCTTTCCACCATCTATAAAACTTGCCATTGAATCTTGGTGGCCTTATGGATGATTGTCATACTTCTATGTTAAGTGGAGAAGCCAAATTCACTGAAAATCTCTAAGTGTGAACCTTATAGCGATACCTACTCTGATAGCACTTGACGTGTTAACATGCTGCAAATTCAGTAAGGGGTCTTGTCCCTCTAAACACTATAAACAAATAACTAGAAGAATGTAAACAACAGAGAACAAATACACAAAGATTTTATGTGGAAAAAATCCTTGCACAAGGGAGGAATAACTATGACCTGTCTCAATAGGATTCTCAAAAACCAAATCTACTAATTAGCAAAGTAAAGAAATAAAACACACACAACTATTTCTATTACTTTCCCAACATCCCTACTTGTCACCTAAGTACAAGAAATGAGCAACAAAAGCATACCTTAGTGTAGACTCTCACACCTTAATGAAGCTAGACTAAAGCACAATCACACCTTAAGACTTACACACTATGTACAAGGCGTTCAACATACAAAACAGTAATCAACAAATAAACCACGTTCCTTTATAGAATAGGAGTAATCTTACACTTTGCTAACCAGTACAACAACTAAAAACAAGGAAACTATCGAAGCCTTCTATCAGGTCCTTCGTCTACAACAGGTGTATCTTTTTACACAAGAAGCCAAGAGAGAGCTTTCTAGCACAAGAATATTCAGTTGTATATTATGCTTGAAAACTTAAAATTATTCCTTGGACAAGCTCCTTTTATATTGCATTTGGTACAGTGCATGGACCAATGGTCCTTCAGTATAATTGTGATGGATGTTTCACCAACCAGTGGATTTTTCAACCAACTGTATCCCATGTTCAACTCAGCAAATCAGTCTGATGGTCTACCTGGTCCTTGACTTTGTTTGTTAATCATCAAAACCTTAAAAGTCATATACTTAACTATTTAACAATATTGACTTGATTTTGATTACAATTTCTTTGAGTTACAAACATCGATGGGTTATAGAACTTTTTGAATAATTCAAAATTTTAAATTCTAATTTGAAAAAATATATTCTAAGACTAAAAAGATCATGATACAATTAAAAATTATTTACAAATTAAGTCAAAATATATTCTTTATATATAAGATTTAGTTGGATCTGACTTGCTTTCTAGTTAAATCCCAATCATGATAATTATTTGATTAGAGGTCATATGAAAATAAACAAAATTATCAAATTGGTGTAACAACAATAACATTATGATTTTTACAATACAATGGTGTCTATCATGTGTAAAGTGTTTTGAGTTTTACTTGCCATTATTAAAGTATTTCTAAAATTTTAAAATATAATTTAAATTTATTCAAATATATAACTAATAAGATTATTTAATTAAAGAGCATATTTATAACAAATATAAGCTGTGAATTACAATTCACAAATTATCAAATTGACATAACATAAAAGTGTGAGATTACATGTCACGCCCCGGGAGGGTACCTTAGGCGTAATTGGCACTCAGAGACTATTACTAGCCCCTAAGTGAACTACCTAATTTCATCGTGTTCATTCAATCAATTTATTTGTGGAAGATATTAAAGAAATATTCTAGTGTGCTATCAGACTCATCATCAGCATCCATCATATGAAGCAAGATTAAGGAAACAAACTTAGTTTAAAAGTAGAATAATAGGGGGGAAAGGAAACTCAACATCAATCGTCATCCATCTATGTGTATGAAATCTCTATAACCACTATCTAAGTAGGAACCATGATAGTCCATGGCTACTATAATCAAAGAAAAATAACTCAATAAAACTAAAGAAATAACCATCCTTCGAATGCAGGGGGAAGACTCACAACGATCTGAAATCAAGAAGCTCTGAACATGAATAATTAGTCTGCTGAAGTCCTCTGTCTACTAAATCTGCATCATTAAAAGATGTAGTGCCAAAGGGTCGTTAGTACGTGGACTGTATTGTATGTACAATGAGCTAAAATAAACAGTAAAGACAAGACAATATAGTATGATGTCAGCTCAATGGTTTTTTCAACCTCAACTCAAGATAAAGATTAGGTTTATATCACATCACCATCCATCAAAACTCATACTATCACATCAACATCAGAGTTCTATCATCGGGAGACCTATACGGGAGTTTCTCAGACCTGCAGCCATCACCTATAAGCTAGTGATAGTATAACGAAGCGATATTGTTGCAGCATCTACCAGTACCTTGCCAGGGTGAAAGGACATACATTAGAGGGTTTATAATAACATCAATTCCTCTTTTGGGACTAAGGAAATATCCATTTCTCACGATCCAATCCTCTTCTACGCTAGCCACATAGTTAATGAGTGCGAGTGAAACTCACTCTTACTCATCTTCAGTGCTCAATACTCCTCCCAGGACTCAACATGCTCATAAACATCAACATCAAGGTTTTATCATCATTTAGTGTCTTTTGTACAAGGGCATCATCTAATCTCATCATCTCTCAACTCGGGGATATTATGCTCATTCTTTAGAACTCAAGTGTGACCTCATAAAGACTCTAAGGGCGACACTCCATCAATTCTAGCAAAATTATCATTAGTACTCACTCAAATCAAGACCCAGACAACAACCATCATGCATACATACGAAATCCAGGCTCTAGACATCGACCCCTAGCTTGATTTAGGGATTCTTTAACAATTAAACATGCACAGTATACACTATAGCTTAATCAATCAGTTGAACAAATAATTAAAGTTATGATGGCCATCAACTTACAAAAATGCAGGTTAAATAATAGTAGTTTTCAAGATAGCATTCAAGAAGTCGTGATATAAACCCATCACCTATCAGTCATCAACCTAATCCAATCATGGGGCACATGGGAGAAACAATCCCACATTCTGGGTAACCCTTACATACCTGGGATGACGAATTACCAACTCTTCTTCAAGAACTTGGACTTAAACCCTTAATCCTCAAAGCTTTCTTATCTCCCCTCTCAAAGTATTCTTGTGTAGAACTTAAAGAAAAATTAGATTTTTGGAACCCGCAATATTTATAAACGACTTTTAAAATATGTTTTAGGACTTAGGTTAGGGTGGGGAATGACCAAAAAGTTATTCCCATATTAAATGAAAATTTATAAAAATTCATACACTGGTCCACGATGCGCCAGTGGCGCGGACCAGTGCATTTCATGAATTTTCTGAAACTTTCGATTCCCGTCAAAAAAAAATTCTTTCAGAAACCAAGTGTTACTGCGCACCCTCTCCGCGTCACGCTAGGGGCGCGAATCGACACTATTTCCGGTGAAATTAGTGAAAATTATTTTTTGACTCGGTTGCTCTAAAATCCAGTCGAGACCATGTTTCCACTCAATATTTTGCACTGATCGCAAATCCGGTCTCGAATTTCCCATCGGAGCTATGGAAGATGCGTTATGTGCACGATTATTTTTTAGGAGCGTTTCGGTAATTTTATGGGGTGTTGCATCATCTCATCCTTTGGATCATTCATCTTCAAATGATGAGTAAAGGTAGAATAAAGCATGAATAGACTTAAAACTCATCTCACCCCTCACTCAAGAACTCTTGAACTCTCAACTATTCGTCACCTTTTACATCTCTATCTTAGACTCTAGAATGGAACTAGTACATTAATTTAAGAAAGGAATTTCAATAGCATTAAGGATAGGGACATTACCTTTAACATCATCATCATTTTGTACAAGTAGGTGCAGGTATTTGAGTTTCATCACTTCCTCAGCTTCCTATGTAGCTTCTCAATTAATTGGTTCCTCCATGAAACTTTGACGGAGGCTATCTCTTTATTCCTCAGCTTACGAACTTGTCAATCAAGGATTTGGACTGGAATTTCCTTATAGGATAAGCTATCCTTTACTCTCATACTATCAATAGGAATTGCTAAGGCAGGATCTCCCAAACACTTCTTCAGTATTGAAATATGAAATATCGGATGAACTCCATCTAGATCGGACGGTAAGTCTAGCTCGTAAGAAACCTTCCCAATCCTTTTCACAATCTGGTATGGTACGATTTAGCAAGTACTTAACTTTCCCTTCTTTCCAAACCTCATGACACCCTTCATGGGTGATACCTTCAAGTACACCCAATCATCCACCTCAAACTCCGAGTTTCTTCTCCTACAATCTATATAAGATTTCTAGCGACTCTGTGTTTTCTTCAAGCTTTCTACGATAACCTTCACCTTCTCTATGGACTGGAGAACGAGATCAGGCCCGATCAACTCAACTTCACCAACCTCAAACCAGCCAATCGGTGATCTATATCTTCTCCCGTATAATGCCTCAAAAGGGGTCATCTGAATGATGGCATGGTAACTATTGTTGTACATGAATTCAATCAAGGGCAAATAATCATCCTAATTTCCTTTGAAATCGATGACACAGGCTCTCAACAAATCCTCTAAAGTCTGAATAGTGCGCTCTGCCTGTCCATCTATCTGGGGGTGAAAAGTTGTGCTTAGATATATGTTTGTACTCAATACCTTTTGAAAAGATCTCCAAAATTGAGAGGTGAATTGAGCTCGTCTTTCCGAGATGATGGACAAGGGAACCCCATGTGACCTTACACTCTCTCGAATGTATAGTCGAGCATACTCCTCAGCTATATTAATTGTCTTGACTGCCAAGAAGTGGGCTGATTTAGTCATCCTATCCACAATCAGCCATATCAAATCATGCTGATTTCGAGTTCTTGGTAAGCTGTTAATGAAATCCATGTTGATCATCTCCCGCTTCCACTTAGGAATTTCAAAGTTCTGCGCCTATCCACACGGTCTTTGATGTTCAACCTTGACCTGTTGACAAGTGGGACACTTAGAGACGAATTTCGCGATGTCCTTATTCATCCCATTCCACCAGTAGAATTCTCTCAAGTCGTGGTAAATCTGGGTAGAACCAGGATCGATAGAACATCTGGAGCTATCAGCTTCAACCATGATCCCCTCTCGAACACCATCAATATCGGGCATACAAAATCTACCCTAGTACCTCAACACCCCATCTCCCCCTTTGGAGAAAGCCATCACCTTTTTCTTGTGAACGGTTTTTTTCAATTGGAGCAAGAAGGGGTCTTGATCTTGCTTTTCCTTCACTTTTGACACTAAGGATGAAGTAGAACCATTCTGAACATTAACCTGACCTTCATTGTTCTATTCAAGTTGCACTCCCAACAGAGCCAAGCTATGAACTTCCTTAGCCAATTCTCTCTTCCCTTTCTCCACATGGGCAGTGCTACCCATAGACAACCTGCTAAGAGAATCAGCAATAACATTAGCCTTACCTAGATGGTAGAGGATGCTCATATCATAATCCTTGAGTAACTCCAACCATCTCCTCTGTCACAGGTTGAGCTATTTTAGACTTAATACATATTGCAAACTCTTATGGTCAACGAACACGTCCACATGCACTCCATAGAAATAGTGACGCCAAATCTTAAGTGCGAATACCACTGCTTCCAACTCGAGATCATGAGTCAAATAATTCTTCTCATAGATCTTAAGTTGTCTGGAAGAATAAGCTATGACCTTCCCTCTCTACATCAAGACACAACCCAGTCCAACTCTAGATGAAACATAGTATATCACAAAGTCTCCCGTCCCATCTAGCAAGGTCAAAACTGGTGTTGTAGTCAATCTAGTCTTCAATTCTTGGAAACTTCTTTCACATTCCTTAGACCACTGAAACTTGGTCTTCTTCAGATTTAGCTTAGTCAATGGGGCTGACAAAGAAGAGAAGCCCTCAACAAATCTATGATAGTAGCCTGCCAAACCCAAGAAGCTTCTTATTTCCATTGGAGAAGTTGGTCTAGGTCAGTTCTTAACCGCTTCAATTTCCTAAGTATCCACCCGAATACCATCTAACGAAACAACATGGCACCGACTTGAGCCAAAACTCACTTTGAGAATTTTGCATACAACTCATTATGTTTAAGCATTTGCAATACCAGTCTTCTAACATGATTAGCATGCTCCGCTTCATCCTTTGAATATACAAGAATATCATTAATAAACACGATCACGAACATATCAAGATACGATCTGAAAACCTTTTTCATCAAATGCATGAAAGCTTCAGGGGCATTGGTCAACCCGAAGGACATGACCAAGAACTCAAAATGACCATATCATGTCCTAAAGGTTGTCTTCGGAATATTGCTTTCCCTCACCTTCAACTGATGGTAACCCGATCTGGGGTCTATCTAGGAGAAATAAGTAGCACCCTGAAGTTGGTCAAATGGATCATCTATCCTGGGAAGAGGATACTTATTCTTTATTGTGACTTTCACAACCCAAGTCTAGGGCCTAGACGTGACACGGCGAATAGGGAACCCGAAGGGACCCCAAACGAGCCTCTTAACATATCATTTACACATCCTTGGTCGCAGAAAT
Organism: Solanum medicagineum; assembly: GCA_026153255.1. Lineage (NCBI taxonomy): Eukaryota > Viridiplantae > Streptophyta > Magnoliopsida > Solanales > Solanaceae > Solanum > Solanum medicagineum. The sequence goes on along the minus strand of JAPFFP010043632.1, from coordinate 659 downwards.
AATTAGATAACAATAAGAGAATAGAAATAAGTGCAAAGGGGATAAGAGAGTCTTTCATAGCATTAGAACATTTAAGAGTCAAAAGAGTCAAAGCTCATAGCATCATTACGTAACTTGTGCAACAACACCTCTACACTTAGAATTGAGCGGGGGCCAAGACAACTTTCTGAGCTCACCCTCATGGTCAAAAGCATACAAATAGGCAATGAGAGTCTTTACATAACATAAGAACAAGAGATATTGTCCTCGGAGTTGAGGACCCACCAATATTGCTTTGAGAAGATAGTACTAGCACGTGGAGGATAAGGATGATCGTGAGGAGCTCCTATTCCTACAAGGTAACATCACGTAGGCATAAAGTATGCTTTAGTACATTTGAATGTAGTAAGTATGTAGGATGCAATGCAACAAAAGATAGGCCAACATAATCAAAATGCATCGTTAGGCAATAAATGAGCATATAGCAGTATGACATACATAAGTAATGCTTGCATAAAACATGCTCATATAGAACATATAACATGTGTAGTAAGAGACCATCATGTCCAAGGCCTACCACCCCCTTGGAAAGGCAATTGAGGTATCAACCCCTCAATTGGTTGATGGTTGTCATACCCTACCATCCATGGTGATTGAGGTATCAACCCCTCAATTAGTTG
>JAPFFP010043631.1:0-13063 GCA_026153255.1 Solanum medicagineum | reverse complement strand
GTCTAAATCTTCACCTGGTCTTAATTTTTTCTGTAATCAATATGGAGCATAGAGTAAGATTTTCAAGCAATTTAATAACATAGATAGAAATTGATTAATCTTTTAAAATGAATTTTTCTATTTTTATTTTCTAAATGTTCTAAAATTTTCTTTTAAAGTGAATTTTCTTTTTTTATTTTATCATCATAATGCCAAAATAATTAGTCGTCATATTCATGATATTATTATTTGATATTCTATTATAATCTTATAAATAGACGCATTGTAATACTTCGTAAAAATAATTATATTAACATTTTAAGTTGGTAAGTATTTGATGCTTTTGAACACTGTCAATATGGTACAATTTTTAGCCTTTTTTTTTTTTGAAAAAAGAAGTCACTCATCTTGAGCATCAGATATTGTAAAATTAAATCATCAAAGGATATTATATAGTGGATGAATTGTTTTTTCCTTAATTTATCAAATATCTTGGATTCAAATTTTGTGTATAAAAAAATTCTTATTAAAAAGTGTATTGTCCGAATGGGTCTTATAATGATACAAATCTAAATTAATCTAACATTAATACGGATACTGAACACCAAATTAAAATTATTTTAAAAAAAGATACCGTAAGCCATCAGATTCTACTTAAGATTAGATATTCCTTTAGAAGGAAACTATTTTATTCTTAAACTTGACTACTCTTGAATCTTATTATAAGTTCTCTTTATATCTACTAGTATTTCTGTCTATTTAACAAGTAATATCCCTAATCTATATATATAATAAAGAAAAGTAGTTTGCAATGTGGTTAAGCCAAATGACAAGTTATGAAAAAATTATTTAATAATTTTTAAAACAAAACTAATGAATAAGTAATTAAATTTGAATTAAAATATTTAAATTTAGAAATATTACACTACTAAAAAGAGCTCTACATCAACTTCATTTTTCTTTTAAAAAGATAGAACAAATATAAATAATTATAAACAAACAAAAGAAGGAAAAAGAAAAGGAAAAGGAGGAACATTATTTTCTTCTTTATTTGTTGTTTCAATGTTGTTGACTTATTAGGTGATTCCTCTTTAATTTATATTTCATATGAATTTTTGATTGCCATAATCAAATAATTTCTTTAGATTCAAAATAATAACTTATCGTTTTGTTGAGAGTCTGATAACTGCAATCCAAACATTATGTATTGTAAATACATCTTCTATCAACATTATATTTGATAAAATTATGAGTGAAGTGTTATTACACAGTTAAAATATTTCCTTTTTAAAAAGTTTTATAGCTATACTATTGGTAAAATGAGTTTCATATAAAAACAATTATTCATTAGTTTGAGAAACACATTTCTCTTTTTTATTTAATTTTTGTTGATAGTACATGTATTACTCTCTGCTCTTTTATTTTAAAAAAATTGTCACATAACTCCCCACATAGACAAAATATATCACCATGATAAAATTAAATAAATTATTAGTATTAATTAAAAATAAAAAATTAAATATCATTATCCACAAAAAAGAAAATTAAATTTTTTATAAAAAATATAATTTAAAATATTTTTCTTAATTACCCCACTCCACCACCTTTTTCAACCGTACACCTCTCCCCTCACCCAACACCCGCTCTCCATTTTCTTAAAATTTATTTTATAAAAGTTTTTTTTTTTTTAAAAAAAAAGCTCTTACTTCATTCTCCCCCATTTTTAAATTTATTTTTTATTTTTTTTAAAAATCTACTCCATTCCATCTAACTCTCCACTACCAAGTCTTTTTCCTCGTTTATGTTAGATATATACATATCTTTTCAGAAAACTATTATACTTGTCGTAAAGATTTTTTTATAAAATAAAATTTTTATTTTCATTATATTTGGTGCGCAAGATAAGAAAATACTTTTATAAAAACATATGTATATATAGCTAAGACAAATGAGAAAATATAAATTAAAAAAAAAAAGGAAAAAAGGAATGACCGAAGGGTTATATGTGATTGAGTAGATTTTTTAAAAATAAAAATAATATCTAATTTTCTTAGAAGGAGTGGGTGGTTTTGAGGGGAAGGGAGGGAGGATTGAAGAGAGATTTTTTTTAACAAAAAATATAACATATTTTTTTAAAAAAATGGAGATGGGGAGGGGTACGAGGGAAGGGGATTGTTGAAGGTACGGGGAAGGACGTGGTAGAGTTGGGGTAAGAAAATATTTAAAATTTTATTTTTAAAAATAATTTTTTTCAGATGTTACTTTAGTCTATAATTTTTAGAGATAAGTGTCAAAAACACGCGTGAACTATCCTCTTTTTTTGAGTTTCATAGTTAAACTATCGAAAGTGTGAGTTTCATACATAAACTATCATTTATTAGGTTGAGAAACACACATATCTTTTTTATTTGCACTCTCACCATGGTGTGTGTATTACACTCATGATAATAAATTTTTTCAAATAAAAGAGAGAGCATAATACACACCTCTGAGGTGTGTTTTTCAAAATAATGATTGATAGTTTAGATATGAAATTCATACTATCAATAGTTTAGGCATAAAAATTAAAAAAAAAAAAGGATAATTAAGATATATTTTGACACTTCACTAAACAATTATTGATACCTTATTATCTTTTTTTTTTAAAATTAGGGTTCTTTAATTTAATTAGAAAATGACAATATGACAATTATATTTAATTGGTTGGAAAGTGACACCTACGTTGATTGATATGCCAAGCAACAAAAGACCTCGACCACATATGAGTTGTCAAATGGAAGATTTCTATTAAACTGTGTGTAAACTTGTGGATTCTTTTAGATATTGTAAACAAGGTTTGATTGTACTTTTTCTACGCTCTCTATTTCATTTGATGTGAGGGCAGAAGTTCATTATTATAAAAGAATAAATAGTTCGAAAGTGCATGTGCAGCTACAAAAAGAGTGAAGAAGACAATTAAAATTATTGAATAGGTAATTGTGAAAATATCAAGGATATTCATGATATTCGAAAAGATCTATTATTTAATCTGATATAATTTTTTTTAAAGTTATTAAAAATATTTTGTCATTAGTATTCTTCAAAGAATTTTCTTTTTCTTCTCCAAATGATCAAATTTATGTTTTACTTTCCAATATGATTTCATTATCATTTTCTTAGCGTAGAAATTCATAAGTTTGTCATATCCACTAAACTATTTGCGGAATCCCATAGCAATCTTGAAGAGGCGAGGGAGCAAATATCATTTTTAAGGAAGCGTTTTGCACACTAATAAATGATAGTTTAGGTATGAAACTCACTCTTTCAATAGTTTGAGTATGGAACTCAAAAAAATAGGATAGTTGAGATGTGTTTTTGACACTTATCTCTAATTTTTAACTAATACTAATAGTTAATTTTTGTCAAGTTGGAATATTTTATCCATATGAAATACCATGTAACAAATTTTTTGAAATAAAAGAGAGAGTACATTACACATACTGATAAGGTGTGTTTTTCAAACTAATAATTGATAGTTTAGGTATGAAATTAATCCTCTCAATAGTTTAGGCATAAAACTTTTTTAAAAAAAAGAGAGGATAATTAAGATATATTTTGACACTTCACTAAACAATTATTGATACCTTATTATCTTCTTTTTTTTTTTAAATTAGGGTTCTTTAATTTAATTAGTAAATGACAATATGACAATTATATTTAAGTGGTTGGAAAGTGACACCTACGTTGATTGATATACCAAGCAACAAAAGACCTCGACCAACTAAGTGTAAACTTGTGGATGCTAGAATAGCTCATAAAGATAGTATAGATGCTTTTAGATATTGTAAACAAGGTTTGATTGTACTTTTTCTACTTTTTTCTATTTCATTTCATGTGATGTTATTTAATTTGATATAACTTTTTTAAAAGTTTTTTAAAATTTATAGTTTAAAATAACTTTAAATATTTATAAAAAGAGACTTTTTTACTCCTTTCATTTTAAAAAAATATACTTTCTATTTTAGTCTGTTTAAGAAAAGAATAACTTTTTTGTTTTTTTTTTTGACAATATTTTAATTTCAACTTTCGCGTGACATGTTTAAGACAACAAGTTTAAAAGATATTTTGGTACATTAGACATAATTTTAATTTAGGACCACAAGATTTAAAATTATTTTTTATTTTCTTAGACTTTATATCAAATCAAACTAGATCATTCTATTTTAGATGGAGAGAGTAAAATATTTACTCTATTTTTGAACATATTTTCTATTTATTACCTAGATGTATTGTATTCAGAAATATTACCATTTATAAAAATTGTATTATGTATTAAAAGTGAATTACCTATATATTTTACATGTATTATAAATGTATTATACTTATTTTTGTAAAAAAAAATGCATACATATAAAAAATGAATTATGCATATAATATAAATGTATCATAATTTGTATAAACCAAATTTTGTATGAAATATAAATGTATTATTGGTATTTTAAAATGTATAGGTTTGTTTTGGTAAAAAATCTACATCGTGTATTAGTGAATTAGGAGGTGTTTGGATTGACTTTTATTAAGTGACTTATTCGTTAAAAATTAAAAGCCAAAAGACATAAGTAAAGAACCACTAACTTTTGACTTTTAGCTTTTTTAAGAAAATTCTATCTTTTCATCTTTAAAGAATTGCTTTTAAACGCGCTTTTTTATATTAACCAAATATTTTCAAAACTAAAAAAGTACTTAAAAACTAAAAATCACTAAAAATAAGTCAGTCCAAACACTCACTTATACATGTAATATAAATATATTCAGATTATATAATTATAAATGATAAATATTTTATAAATGGAGTACTTATCTAAGTTTCTCTTATAGTCACATTCTTTTTGGCACAGATTAAAAAGAAAAATATGATGTAAAATGAGATGAACAGAGTACTACTTTGTGTTGGCTTTTTAGTTTTTGCTCCTTTAAGATAATAGTAGTAATGATCAATATGTTTGTGTGTTCTATTAAAAACTCATTTCTCCAATTTTAACCTTTTTGTATCTTTATTTTGTTGCTTTTTCCTTGAGAAAAATAGGTGAAATGACTGTTAAGGTGATAAAATGTGTGCAATATCCGGTAAAATTATCAAAATATCTCTAGAATAGAGATATGTGCGTAAAGCATCTTCTCATGCTTCGTTCAAAAATCCGAGACCGGATTTACAATCAACATGAAAAATTGAGAGGCGAAATGGTCTCGATCGAACTTTAGAACGACTGAGTCAAAAGATAATTTTTCATAATTAAATTCAAACCAGTGAGGGTACGCGTCAGGGCCATGACGCGCCCTGGGCGCGGACCCTAACTTGTTTCTTTTCAATTTTTTTCGACGGAGATTGGAAAACTCATTTAGAAAATTTTCAAAATAAATACACTGTGGTGCGACGGGTCCATGTCATAGACCTGCTTTCCCATAGTGTAAATTTTTCTGAAAATTTATGAAGGGCATTCCGAACAATTCTCAACCCTTCCTGAACTCAAATCACGATCAAAATAGGTCGTTTTGAGCATAAAAAGGGTATAAAAAAAATCCCATTCCAAGTCCTTCCTAAGTCATTGAAAAGTTAGGGCTTGAGAGAAGAGAAGAGGAGAACGTGAGATTGGAGAATCCAAAGGGAATTCTTGAAGAGGATTGTTGATAACTTCATCCCAGGTATATAAGGCTAAACTAAAAGTATGAGATGGTCCTCTCATATACCCCATAGATGGTCTTAGATGAGTTTAGAGTCCATGAGTCTCCATACTTGTGTTCTTGAATTACTTTCTTGAATATTCTCTTGAAAATTATATCTATTACATGTATTTTCATATGTTGATGATCATCACAAACTTGTTTTCTTGAATTAAGGACTTTTCATAAGATATTGTATAAACCCTATATTTAATTTGTGAAAGCATGCATGAATGAACCTAGGGATGACGTGTAGAACCTTGATTTGAGTATGTTGATGGTAATCTCGATGTGAGTATGAGGTTGAGTTCCTTGAGCTTGATGATCCCATGAGTCTTCATAAGTAAGTTCTTGAGTTCTGTCTAAATGACTTTCACTAAATGATGATCTGAGTCCTTGAGTTCTTGAATTGAGAATTGAGCTTACTGAGATTAGTTAAAAGTCCCTGACACAATAAAGGACCTTTGAGTTTGAGTTAATGAAATAATAAGAGTCTCCATGAGACTAATTGAGATGATGAATGCTTCTATGAGGCTACTTGAGATGATGAGGAGGAGTCTTATGAGCATTGAGTCTTGAGAGGAGTGTCGAGCACCGAAATGAGTAAGAGTAAGTCTCACTTACACTCATTACCTACGCTAGCCGAGCTTAGGGGAGGGTTGAACCATTACATCTCATGGTGTAACACCCCGTGAAATTATCGAAATGCCCCTAAAATGTATCGTGCGCACAACGCATCTTCCAAAGCTTCGATGCGAAATCTGAGACCGAATTCGCTACCAGCGTGGAAAATCGAGTCAGAAAATGGTCTTGACCTGATTTAAGAGTGACCGGGTCGAAAAATAATTTTCCAAAAAATTACAAAACAGTAGCAAATCCGCGCCACTGGCGCAATGCAGAGGGGGCGCGGAGATGCACTTTATTTTATAAAATATTTTAATGGGAATTTACATTTTAGAATAAATGCAAAATTACACTGGTCCACGCCCCTGGTGCGACACGGACCCGTGTGCAAATTTTTTTAGAATTTTCTTTTATTACAAAAAGGGCATTCTGGGTATTTCCAACCCATCCTTAAAGGTTGTTTACTACGACTAAGGGTTTCAAAAACTCATCTTTTTCGTAAGTTAAACGTACGTTCTGAGAGAGGAGAAGAGAAATAAGAGGGTTTCCAAGCTCAGGGCTAGATTCTTGAAGGAAGTGTGGATTTTCCCCAAATCCCAGGTATGTAAAGGCTACCCAAAAACATGGAATTGTTCTTCCATGTGCCCCATGTATATTAAGTTGTAAATTGCTAGTTGATGGGTATTGAGTAGTGATTCTTGAAGAACTTCTTGAACATTCTCTTTATTTCTTGAACATTATCTTTAATTTTTATATATATTATCTCAAATTGATGATCATCATACTTGTATCTACTGATTATATGCATTATTGTATGACTGTTTACCTAAATTGTATGTTTCCCTTTCTTTAATATTGTAAGAATGAACTTAGGGGTAATGTCTAGAGCCTTGATTGTTTGAATGTGACGATTGATGGAGTCTGAGTCTCGAGATGAGTGATATGATGGTTGACATAGATGAAATTGATATCCTTGAGGTCCAAATGAGTTTTAGATAAGAGTTTGAAAGGAAGAATTTATTTCTTGAGTTGATAGAATGATAAATGAGAGGAGGACCCTGCCTGAGAGGGGGGTTAGCTGTATAACTAGTCTCACCTCGATAGACTTATGAGCATATTGAGTCCTGGGAGGAGTATTAGCACCGAAATGGATAAGAGTGAGTCCCACTCGTACTCATTAACTATGTGGCCAGCATATGAGAGGATTGGACCGCGAAAGCAGATATTTCCTTTGTCCCATAGAGGACTTGACAAACTTCTTTTGGGATCCCTGACAGACTCGTCCTGTACCCCGACAAGGTACTGGAAAGATGTGGAAATGACTTCTCTTTGTTATATCATCACCGAGCTCATAGGTGGTGGTTGTCAATTATAGAAACTCTCAAATAGATTCCTTGTTGATAGTACTCTGAGGTGATGTGATTGTATGATATCTTGATGGATAGATAGGTAATAGAGTCTTGTCCTTTACTCTGAGCTGAGGACGAGTGATTGATGACCAGATGTTATATATGTAATGTTTATTTTAGCCCATTTTACATACAGTACATTTCATTTACTAACGCCCTTTTGGCATTACATCGTTTTATGATACAGCTTCTGTAGACAGAGGACATCAGCAGCCCAATCGTTAAGGTTCAGAACTCTTGATTTCAAATCGTGGTGAGTCCTTCCCTGCATTCGAAGGATGATTATTTTTTTATCTTTATTTCAATATTTTATTTGGTTGTGGTAGCCATGACTTGTCATGGTACAATCCTAGATGTTAGTCATAGAGACTTCGTAGACATAGACAATTGATTGTTGGTATTGGGACTGCTTATTTCCCGTTTCTATTCTATTGAGATACTACTTTCATATTTTCTATGATAGTGATTGTGATTGTCCACAAATAGTTTATATTCTATTTAATCTTCCGCTTATGAGTTGATTGAATAAATGCAATGAGGCTAGGTGGTCCGCTTGGGGACTAGTATTAGTCTTTGGGTACCAGTTACGTCTAAGGTACCCTCCCGAGGCGTGACACATGGCCCCCTCTCGAGTTTACCTCCCTGAAACAATAGAGGACGACAAATTTCTGATTCTTTATGGATCACACTCATTGCTTACCTGGAAAGTACAGAATGGTTGTGGTAATATCGGCATCATTGTTGTACAGCATCTGGCTTATAAGTGGTTGTTGTCAGTTAAGAGAAACTTCTAGTAAGTTCCCACATTGGGTACTCTGAGTTGAGATGAGTTGAGTTGAGTTCCCTTGAGTTGAGTTTGAGTTGAGTGATAAGGTTGAGTTGGTTGGGGTCATTTGTCTAATCTTTATTCCTGTTTTAGATAGACATTTGACATTCTGATTGAGTAATATGTTGAGTTGATATTGTTCTACATTATTCTACCTGTTTATGTTTCATTCAGCGATTTCACATACCGTACTTTCCACGTACTGATGCCGTTTGCCGCTGCATCATTTTATGATACAGATATAGGGATTAGAGATCGTGAACAAACGAATCATTGAGGATCCGAGCAGTCAGCTGATTGGTGAGACTCCTTTACTTCGGTGGATTCATTACTTTTACTTCATCTTGCTTTAGAGTTAGACTTGATAGCTTATTTTTGACTTGAGGTAGCCATGGGTCTGACATTGGCACTGCTTGATATGATAGTAATAGAGGCTTCATAGATTAGAGTCGAATATTGACTGTTGAGACTTGTTGAGCTAGTTCGTTCTACTAGTCTTTCATTTATTTATATTAACTTGAGACTAAGTGAGACGTGCTTATTACTTATCTTTTATCTTCCGATGATTTGTAAAGTTAATTGATTGAATGATTGTGATGAGGCCAAGTGGTTTGCTTGGAAACTAACAATAGTCTCTGAGTGGCGGCCACATTTTGGGTACCCTCCTGGGGCGTGACAAACTTGGTATCAAAGCACGAGTTCAAGTGTCGTAAGGAGTCTATGAAGCCGTGTCTAGTAGAGTCCTTATTATTGGTGTGAAGATCTCCACATCCATGACTTGGAGGCTATAGGAAATTTAGGAATTGTTTCCCTCTTTCATATTCTAAATCGTGCTATAAAGTTATGCTGTATGAATGTTCTCTTCTAATTCATGCTTTACACATCGCAGAATTGTGATCATGCCTCCCAGAAGAGTCATCAGAGGTAGAGGACGTCCCGTCAGGCAGAATGTCAACCCACCTGAGCCTCAAGAACATGAGGAGGCCGTGGCACTCGATGTCCCTATTAAACAACCCTCGCAAGATGATGTCTCCAATGCTAAGCTATGCCAGGCTATTCGAACTTTAGCCCAGGCTGTTACAACACCTATTACGAAATAAAGAGCAGGTAGATAGGATGCACATGATACATCAAGAGTCTGGGAATTTTTTAGGATGAATTTGCCTGAGTTCACAGGGTCAGCATCCACCGAGGATCCTGAGAACTATGTGGAGGAGCTTCAGAAAGTGTTCCAAGTGATGCATGTGGATGATGCTGACAGGGTTGAACTGGCTGCTTACCAACTCAAGGATGTGGCCAGACTTTTGTTCGACTGATGGAAGAAGGGCAGAGGAGAGGATGCCCCCGTGCTGGGCTATGTTTGAGGAAGCTTTCTTGGGGTGCTTCTTCCCAAGAGAACAGAGAGAAGCTAAGGTAAGAGAGTTCTTGAACTTGAAATAGGGCTCTATGACTGTGCGAGACTATGGGTTGAAGTTTATACAACTATCTCGCTATGCTTCAGACATGGTTGCTGATATGAGAGGAAGGATTGGAATGTATGTTGATGGGTTGAATAGAGGGCCAAAGAGAGATGGGAGGGGAGCTATGCTTGTGAGTGATATAGATATGGGGAGACTGATGGCCTTTGTGCAACAAGCTGATGAGGAGAGACAACATGATAGAGAGGAGTTCAAAAGCAAGAAGCCTAAAACACACAACCATGAGGTTGGAAAGAAGGGGAATGGTAACCAGTTTCCAGCACCATCATCTGCTAATGCACCTACGCCTAGAGTCAGAAATGATCAGAAATCTCAAAGTGTTGGAGCCCATGGATCACAGTCACAAGCTAGTGTGGCTCAAGGTTCATAAGGTAAGCCACCATGTGGTAAGTGTGGCAGGTTACACTTGGGTAGATGTTGTGAGGGAAGGGATACATACTTTTGGTGTGGTCAAGTAAGACATTACCAAAGAGACTGTCCAAAGCGGGCTGACCGGGCTCAATCTTCTACATCAGCCCCTCCAGCTAGAGGAAACCAGAGAGGCACTACATCAGGTGCAAGCGGAGCTACGAACCATTTGTATGCCATGGGTAAGAGAACTCCCTAGATGTTATGACAGGTATGATTCGAGCCTTTCTCTTGATTGTTGTGTTTTGATGGATCCTGGTGCCATATTATCTTTTGTAACTCCCTATGTGGCCAGTAGATTTGATAGAGCCCCTGAGAGTCTTCTTGAACCCTTTAATATTTCTACTCCAGTGGGTGAGTCTATTCGAGCTGAGTGAGTCTATAGAGCTTGTGTAGTGTCCATCCATCATAGATATAGTATTATTAGTTTGGTTGAGTTAGATATGATTGATTTTGATTTGATTCTTGGCATTAATTGGCTTCACGCTTATTACGCCAACGTTGATTGTAGAGCCAGAACTGTTAAGTTGTAATTTCTTAATAAACTAGTTCTGGAGTGGAAAGGTGATTTAGTAACACCTAAAGGAAAGTTTATCTCATATCTTAGAGCTAGAAAGATGATTTTTCAAAGGTTGTATCTACCATCTTGTGTGAGTGAAATCTGATGATTGAGTCTCCTACTCTTGAGTCAGTCCCGATTGTGAGTGAGTTTCCTAAAATGTTTACTGAGGATCTGCTCGGAGTCCTTCCTGATAGGGAGATCGACTTTGGCATTGATGTTCTTCCCTATACCCAGCCTATCGCAATTTCACATTATAGGATGGCCCCTGCTGAATTGAAAGAGTTGAAAAAACAATTGAAAGATTTGTTAGAGAAGGGCTTCATAAGACCGAGTGTTCTCCTTGGTGTGCCCCAGTCCTATTCATACGAAAGAAAGATGGATTTCTCTGAATGTGTATTGAGTATAGGCAACTGAACAAGGTTACGACAAAGAATAAATATCCTCTCCCAAGAATAGATGATTTGTTCAACCAACTTCAGGGTACCTTTTGTTTCTCAAAGATAGACCTCCGATCGGGTTACCATCAGTTGAAAGTGAGGGAATGTGACTTTCTAAAGATAGCCTTTAGGACTAGATATGACCATTTTGAGTTCTTGGTCATGTCCTTTAGGTTGACGAATGTACTTGCAACCTTCATGGATTTGATGAATAGAGTATTCAGACAATACCTGGATATGTTCATGATTGTGTTCATCGATGATATTTTGGTGTATTCAAAAGATGAGGAGGAGCATGCAAATAGCCTCAGAATTGTCCTCTAAACACTTAAAAATACCATGAGTTGTATGCAAAATTCTTGAAATGTGAATTGTGGCTTAAGGCAGTGGCCTTCCTAGCCATGTTGTCTCTGGTGATGGTATTCGAGTAAATGCTCAAAAGATTGAATCAGTTAAGAATTGGCCCGGATCGACCTCTCCGACTAACATAAAAAGCTTCTTGGGGTTGGCAAGCTATTACCGTAGATTTGTACAGGGGTTTTATTCCTTATCTACACCATTGACTAGGTTGGCTCAGAATAATGTCAAGTTCCAATGGTCGGATGAATGTGAGAGGAGCTTCCAAGAGTTGAAAGCTAGACTGACTACTGCACCAGTTTTAATCTTGACTGATGGGATGAGGGACTTTGTAATCTATTGTGATGCCTCGAGAGGTTGATTGGGATGTGTGCTGATGCAGAGCGGGAAAGTGATAGCCTACACTTCCAAACAACTTAAGGTTCATGAAAGGAACTATCCGACCCATGATCTTGAGTTGGCAGCAGTAGTGTTTGCAATTAAAATCTGGCGCCATTACTTATATGGAGTGCATGTGGATGTGTTCACTGCCCACAAAAGCTTGCAGCATGTCTTCAGTCAGAAAGTGTTCAACCTGCGATAGAGGAGATGGTTGGAGTTACTCAAGGATTACGACATGAGCATTCTCTACCATCCAGGTAAAACTAATATCATTGTTGATGCTCTTAGTAGGTTGTCAATGAATAACACAAACCATGTTGAGGAAGGGAAGAAGGAGCTAGCTAAAGAAGTGCATCGATTGGCTCGATTGGAAGTCCAACTTGAGGAAAACGATGAGGAAGGAGTTAATGTTTAGAATGGGTTTGCTTCATCCTTAGTTGTAGAGATAAAAGAAAAGCAATACCAAGATCTTGTCATACTCTAGTTGAAGGAGGCTGTCCACAAACAAAAAGTGATGGTATTCTCCAAAGGGGGAGATGGAGTGTTGAGATACTAGAGTAGATTATGAGTCCTTGATGTTGATGATGGTCGAGAAAGAATTATGGCAGAAGCCCATAGCTCTAGGTATTCCATTCATCCTGGCTCCACCAAGATATACACGCAACTTGAGAAAAGTCTATTGGTAGAGTGGAATGAAGAGGGATATTATCGAGTTTGTTTCCAAGTGCCCGAATTGCCAGCAAGTAAAAGTTAAGCATCAAAGACCATGTGGATTAACTCAGAACTTTGAGATTCCTGAATGGAAGTAGGAGATGATCAATATGGACTTCACTACTAGTCTACTGAGGTATCAAAAGCAACATGATTCAATTTGGGTGATTGTGGATAGGATAAGCAAATCG
>JAPFFP010043630.1:0-13063 GCA_026153255.1 Solanum medicagineum | reverse complement strand
GAAAAGCCCCAAAAAATTTTAGTGTTTTTCCCCTTCCCCCCCCCCCCCCCCCCCCCCAATAACTTGTGATTGTTTGCAAATTTCAAGATGTCGTCAATTGTTAATGCGTTAAACATAGTTGCACCAATTTGAAATTAAAAAAAGACAAGTGGAGTCAAGGATAGAAATTTCAACTAAAATAATGATCTTTTGATGGCTACTTAGTGCTTATCCCATTTCACAAATAAATCATATCCTTATTTTATTTAGTTACTCTCTCCGTCCCATTTTATATGACGCCCTTTGATTTGGCACGATGTTTAAGGAAAAAAAGGAAGACTTCTAAAATTTATGATCTAAAATCATTCTTAGATATTTGTGTGGCTGAAAATCATTTCATTAAAGATACAAAGAAAATTTTAAAGGTAAATTGTTTCCAATTAAAATAAGATAATATTCTTTTTGAGATGGACCAAAAAGAAAAAGATGTCATGCGCGGAGAATGAGACGAGGGAATATATATCAACAGTCCATCAATTCTTGACTTTTCTATTGAGGGAATCATCTCTTCAGTTTTTCAGTATTTTTTTATTTTTAAATTGCATCCGTTCCATTAATTACATCTCCTCCATTATAAATTTATCATACATTTAAAAAATAAATAAATTATAAGAGTATTGTTACTTTGCTATTCTTTGAATATATTAAATTTGAAGCCCTTGAGAAATGTATTAGAGATTGAATAGTATTTAATAATAAGGGTAAAATTGACATTAATCGAGTAAATAATTCACTAATTTTTCAAATTAGACAGGTATCACTGACATTTATTTTTAATATAGTGGATAAATAAAGATACATAAAGAGATGACACTTGCATTAAGAAAAAAGGTGACTTTACTACTTTGCCCTTATTTAATATACAATGGTTATTTTTTTAGTTCTTCTAATTGATCAAATATATCTTCTCAAAGCTCTAATTATCAAGGGTAAAATAGGAAGAATAATGTCATTGATGCATTAACTTTGTGAAATGACATATATTGAGGATCATCTATTTATAGTAAGAACGATATATAAAAAGGATCGGAGGGAGTAACTAGTTACGCTAGTCCATGAGATGTATAGTGAAACGACGCCAAAAAGTGCCCGAAAATGTGCCTTGAAAGTGCCTGAAATCGTAATTTCCATACATCTCAAAATCCATGTGTGATATCGAAATTCGACTTCATATTCTTGATCAGGTGGTCAAATTGAGTGGGAAATGAGTCTAACCCTGATTTTAAAGCAAATGAATCGTAATTTCATTTTTCTAATATTTTGATTTCCAGAATCGATCTGCGACGGTGCCGCGACGGGCAGCCGTCGCGAACCTGTGTAAATTTTGCCTTCGCAATAGGTCCGCGTCGGAGACTAGACAATACCTATACTTAGCCTTATTTCACCCTCATATCATTCAAGACATTCCCAAATACTCTCTCAAACACTTAGACAATATTTTATCTCCAAATTCCAAGTCCCAAAACTCATCGGGATCTTAAGGTTCTCATTCAAGTTTCAAGTCTCTATCTCTAATCTTCTTCAAGGATTCACCAAAGTCAATGTATGTGGGTTTCTTTCATGGGTTCCTTTCACCCATGCTGCCCAAACTTCCTTTTACCTAAAATTGCATGATTTAAAGTTGATTTACCCATGGGTCTTACTTATTATGAAATTCAGTGCACACTATGTTGGGGTTTCATCAAATTATGATTGTTTTAGCATGTTTTGAGCTATGAATCTAAGATTTAATGTGAGATTTGATGAAGGGTTTTGATGTATATTGCTTGAGGGTTTTACCAAGTATCTATTGATGATTTTACATAGAATTTTCTAGCATGAATACACTCTTGAATTTCATGGTTGTACACTAGCACTACACACTCACTAAGTGTTTGATAAAATGTCTGGTTATCATTTCTTGAGGAATTGAAGGTCCAATACATGTCTTATGAGTTGAATGACTATATGATGATAAAAGGAATGTATGTATATGATATTATCTCTATAGTGTTGGGAATTGACCAAGCCTCACTCGGGGGGTTGTAGGCCCGGTAACTATGTTGAGGGGTTTGTACCTTGATCGCTTCGCTCGGGAGGTGGTAGGCCTGTGCAACCGGATAGGGGGATTTGTACCTTGATAACCATGTCGAGGGATTTGCACCTCATCAACCATGTTGAGGGGTTTGTACCTCATCAACCATATTGAGGGGTTTGTACCTCATTCGTCTCTCCAAGGAGGTGGTAGGCCTTGGATACTCACTAATAATGGTCTCCCCTTACACATGTATTATGTCCTATGTAAGCATGATTTACTTCAAGCATCTTCCATGTATGCCATATTGTTATATGCTACTTATTGTCTATGCTTATTCATTTTGATTATGTTTCTTATCTCTTGTTGCATTGCATCTTACATACTTAGTACATTCAAATGTACTAACACATACTCTATGCCTACATGATGTTATCATGTAGGAACCAGAGCCTCGCTTGAGCATCTTCCTCCACGTGGCTAGTACGATTTCTCTCAAGCTTTTTGGTGAGTCCTCCATTCCGGGGACGATGTTTATGATCTCATGCCATGTTCTAAGACTATCTTTCATTTATGTATGTATTGACTATGAGGGTGAGCTCGGTTGCTTGTCTTGGCCTCCGCTCTTATCTATGTAGTAGAGATGTTATTGGACATGTTATGTATTGAGCCTTGACTTTCTCTTGTTTTGATGCTTATGTTATGAAAGTTTCCCTTTAGTCCCTCTTCCTTTATTTCTACTCTTATTATGTTGTTTAATTGCTTCTACGACCAATGATGTGTAATGATATGTTAAGAGTCTTATTTGGGGTCCCTTCGGGTACCCCATTCGCCGTATCACGTCTGGGCCCTATGCTTGGGTCGTGACATGTAAGTCCAATGACGTTAATTTTTATAATAATTATTTCTTATTTAATAATAAGTGGAATAATATTCATATTTGCATTGTTTAATATTTAAAAGTGGGTTGGAAAATAAACTATGTGGAAATATTTAATAAATGACAAATTATAAAAGCTTATTACTAATAAAGAGACATTCCGAAGGCAAACGCTGTAACAACTTGCAAAAAAAATAATTAAATAAAAGAATTTAAAAGAAAAAATAAGAAAATAATTTGATTTGAGAGTCGCCACCTAATTTTAAGGATAATTAGAAAACCAATTAATTATTTATAAAATAGTCTGCGAACCAAAAAACTCCAGGTAAGGGTTCAAGTTATTCCGAAGGGAAGGTATTAACATCCTTTAGAATCCACAACTGTCGGTCCTAGCTGAACTCATCTTTTTCAAATTGAGGAGGAGATACACAATATAACATAAGTATAATAATCACAAATATACACAAACAGTGAAATAAACAATGATATGAAGAACGTCTTAGTGTTTGTCAAACGTCACTAATATACACAATAATGAATAAATAAAGAATAAATTAAAATTATTTTGTCTTTTAATGGGAAGGCCTCGAAATCCGACGGATAGATTCGTCATTCGTTAGGTTTAGCAAGTAATGAACTTAAACTAGAAAACTTGAATATTAACATGTAACAAAAATGAATATAACCTAACTTTTTTCGTCTTTTTGAATGGGGAGGCTTCGAAATCCAATGGATAGATTCGTCAGTGGCCATGTTTAACAAACAATGAATTTAAACTAGGAAACTTGAATTTTAACATGTAACAAATATGAATATAAACTTACTTTTTTCCATCTTTTTTGAATGGAGAGGCCTTAAAATCTGACTGATAGATTTTTCATCAGCCAAATTTAACAAGTAATGTATATATGTGAACTTAAACTAAAATTTGTGAATCTTAACATGTGATAAATACTAATATAAACTAAATTTTTTTTGTCTTTTTGAATGGCGATACCTCGAAATCGGATGGATAGATTCGTCATTGACCAATTAACAAACAATGAAGAAGTAAAAATAATGAACTAATATGCCAAAATAAGGAACAATAACAAACAATAATTTAAGACAGTAATATAACAATAACAATAAAAATACAAAACAAACTTTAAACATATTAACTCTGCCAAAATCTTATCAAACTAACAAATATAAAATAAAAATGACAAGTAACAATTAACAAACAGGGATCAAAGATAAATTACTGAAAATTTCTTAGAAAAAAGCATCAAAATCAATGAGTATGAACAAAAATGAATGATCAAACTTATAAATAAAACAAACACAAAATTATAGACTTCCTAGAAACACAAAACCAAAAATAAGAAGTGAAACCATTGACGTAATAATATAAAAAAATACATATATACATCTGGAGAGCAATAAAAAAATAAGTTCAGCAACTAAGGACTAAAAACATCTAGCAAGAAGAGTGAAGGATTACCTCGCCAGATCCATAATAAGGTGGAGGATTACCTCGCCGGAGAGGAAAAACGGAGGCAGAGGGGCGGGTTGTTGCTGCTTTGGCTGACTTGTGAGGTGTGATTTTGTCGGGTTTGCTGGTCGCTTCAGGCGAGCTTGAGCTTGCTTATTTCTGCCATTGTTAGGCGCGTGAAGCTGTTGAGTTACTGATGGATTGTTTTCCTGGCGGATTTTGGTGGCGATTGTCGGCGAGTTTGGGACTATTGTTTCTGGCAAAAAGGGACGAGAGATGTTGGGTATTTTTCGTTGGGTTTTAGGCATTTTCGGGGCGGTGTTAATGAATTTTGTGGTAGCTGAGGAGATGATTTTGGTAAAAAATGATGGCTGATTTGGAGATGATTTTGGTAAAAAATGGTGGTTGAGGGTTGATTTTTGGGGCTAAAATTGGGGGTGTTGGGGCTGATTTTTTTGCTGCATTTTTTGGTCGTTTTTAGTGGGCTTGGCACTGATTTTGGGATTTTTTCTGTTGGATTTGGTGGGGTTTAGCAATGGTTGAGGGTTGATTTTTGGGGCTAAAAATGGGGGTGTTGGGGCTGATTTTTTTGCTGCATTTTTTGGTCGTTTTTAGTGGACTTGGGGACTGATTTTGGGGTTTCTCAGCTGGATTTACTGACTGATTTTGAGACATTTTGCTGCTAGTTTTGGTACCCTATTAGTGGCTTTTTGGGCTTGGTTTGAAGCTTATTTTAGATACAATTTTTGGGTGGAGAAAGGGGTTGTTTAGGGGGCTATTTTGTGCTGCGTTTTGTGGAGGGTTTTGTAACGTTTTGCAGCAGGGTTTTGGTTGCTGTTGGATTTAGTGGAGCTTCGATGGTGGTTTCGACCTGGGCATGGAGGATTGTGTTGTTGTGTAGATTCGGTGAGTTTTGCTGGGTTTCGCTGTTGATCTAAGGCGTATTCCGGCGAGGTTTTTGTTGAGGAAGAATGGGGTGGTCGGAAATGGGGTTTTCGGGGTGAAAATGGTGATGTTGGGGTGGTGACGTTAGGTGGTTAAGGGTGAGTTTGGTAGTGCTAGATTGCGGCAGTGGCGACCGATAATAAAAATGAAAGGAGATGATATATTTCTTCTTACTAGCCATTGTTATATACACATTTCATCTCTAAACCTAATAGGCTAGATAAATATGGGCCCAAATTATGAACCAATAAAATATAGGGTGATTTACATATATAATATATTATTTTATTAATATTACGAGATTTGACACAACTACACCTCTTACTAAATATAATAATATTTTTCTTACCAAAAATAGCAACTAGGGATGGTAATGGGGCGGGTGTGGGGCTAGTTGAGCTCAAGCCACAATTGTTGTAGAGCGCCCGACCCCGCCTCACATGATGATTTTTTCATTTTCAACCCGTCCCGCCCTGCCCTGCATATACCCGCCCCGCATAAACCCACCTTGCTTAAATTTTAAAGTTCTTTCATTTTTAATTGAATTTAATTTTTTTCATTAATTAATGTCTCAACAACTAATTAACTATTTTTACTTGACATTTTAACGATTGTTTCTTAATCGTTAATTAAACGTTTCTAATTTACACTTTAACAACTAACAATTTATCGAACATGTCTAGTTTAAATTTTAGAAAAAAATAAAATTAAAGTCAATGTTTAATATAAAAAGTTTATATCTTTAGTTTTTATTAATAAGGAAAATTTTATTTCTTTGAATTTCTATTTGGCTTTTTAAACTCGCAATCTGTCCCGCCCTGCATTAGTTTAAAAAATACCTACTTCAACCCGCCCCGTATCCCCCTGCCCCCGCATAGCTCTAGACCGCCCCATACCCGCCCCGCCCCGCCTTGTTGCCATCCCTAATAACAACCTATTAACAATATAGAGTTCCTTTTACTCTTTCTTCTCTTTCGTTACTTCTCCTCTTTCGCTACTTCTCCATTCTTTCTTCTGAAGATCGACAATGCAAACTACAACTCTTTCTCTCTCTTTCACCAATTGAGCTGTGATTTTCAAAAATCTTCAATTCAAATTCATAATAATTAGGTTACGATTTCAAAAAAAAATTTAATTCAAAATTCAATTTGAACTGCCCAGCTTCTGCGATTTCAAATTAATTTCATTCAATTTCGTTTACTCAATTTTTACAAATTGATTTGTGTAATTCAGCTTGATTTCGTTCATTCATTCATCTGTATAATTCACAATTTGATTTTGGTTAATTAATAGTACATGCATCTCCTTCTCTCTTATTGAATTTATATCTAGATTCAGTTTTGTTATCTACAATTTACATCCGGATTCAAAAATATAATACTATGATTTTCAAAAATCAATTTTATTATTATATAAGTCTGTAAAATTTTAGTCGATTTTGTTTACTTGATTTTTACAAATTGAATTTGACATTGTGTATTCATCTAATTTAAAAATTGATTTTGACTAATTCATATCTAGTTGTAATATGATACAATTCATTCCATTTTCTTCCCCTGAATTTACTTTTGCTGTTTGACTTTATATAATTCAATTCAAATTTGGTGCATTCCTTCACATAAAAACTCTTCTGAAATTCAATTATAATACTATTGCAACTAATAAATTTGTGCAAGGTGTTATAATTGAATTCACTTGATTTTTGAGTTTGTATGATTTAATTTGCTGGTGAATTTCAGTTGTAATACTATTGTAATTCAAATAATTGTGGAAGAATTCACTTTGTTTTTTGAGTTTGTATAATTCAAATATAACACTTTGGGTGCTGAAATTTCAGTTATAATACTGTTCTAATTCAAATAATCGTGCTAGATGCAATAATTGAATCATCTTTGTTTTTGAGCTTGTATGATTCAAATATAACACTTTAGTGCATTCCTTCACAAAAAAACTCTTTCGAAATTCAGTTATAATACTCTTGCAACTAATAAATTTGTGCAAGGTGTTATAATTGAATTCGCTTTGTTTTTAAGTTTGTATGATTCAGTTTGCTGTTGAATTTCAGTTATAATACTGTTGTAATTCAAATAATTATGGAAGAATTCACGTTGTTGTTTGAGTTTGTATGATTCAAATATAACACTTTGGGGGCTAAAATTCAGTTATAATACTGTTGTAATTCAAATAATTGTAGAAGAATTCACTTTGTTTTTTGAGTTTGTATGGTTCAAATATAACACTTTGGGTGATGAAATTTAAGTTATAATACTGTTGTAATACTGTTCTAATTCAGTTATAATACCTCTGGATTCACTTTAATTTTATAAAATTTTATAGGATGACCATAATACCAGTTATGCTTTATCACAATGGGAGGTGGGACAGTAGCAGTCGTTATGTTGACTACAATGTAGATGCAATAATTATAAATTCTGAATCAAGTTCTGAGGCTCTTGTGGTGATAATTACAACACAATTAGCTGTTGACACTCTTGTTAAAAAAATAAGTATCAAATACAAAATTCATGATTGGTTTGTGCCTTTGAAAATACGAAACAATATGGGGGTCCAAGTGTATGCAGAATTAAAAAAGGATAACCGAGAGATTGCTAAATACCCTTTGGGTATCACAACTGTAGAACTACTAATCTAAGAGGAGCATGAATCAAATTTAATTCCACATATGTGTGCATCTAATTCAATCTCAACCTCTGAAATACTCAATTCATACAATTTTGATTCGATGATTGGGATTAATCATGCAATTCAAGAAGTTGGAATGGGATCGTATACAAAAATTGATGAGTATTCAAATGTTGAATCTACAATCATAACTAACCACAATCAAGAATTGATTGAGGACAATCAAGTTTATCAACAAAAGTCAATTTTGGTTAGTGGAGTGAGGCATTATTTTATTATAACAGATTTCAATTCAAGGTCATACGATCAAATGCAAATTGATAAATATCTTTATTTATTGTGTGACCTTTAATTATCTATCAACTTTTATTGATTTTAGGTTTAAGTTGTAAACTTATTTTGTTATATTTTCTATAGTTATACAATTGAATGCAGGGTGTTTTAATTGAATTCATTTTGTTTATTTTGAATTTGTTGGTACATTCAGTTATAATACTGTTGTAATTCAACTAATTGTGCAAAGTGTTATAATTGAATTCACTTTTTTGTTTGAGTTTGCTGGTTAATTCATTTATAATACTGTTGTAATTCAAATAATTATGCAGGGGTATTAGAATTATTCACTTTCTTGTTTGAATTTGGTGCATTCCTTCACAAAATGCTTTGGTGAAAATCAGTTATAAATTGTGCA
Source organism: Solanum medicagineum (assembly GCA_026153255.1). NCBI lineage: Eukaryota > Viridiplantae > Streptophyta > Magnoliopsida > Solanales > Solanaceae > Solanum > Solanum medicagineum. The sequence goes on along the minus strand of JAPFFP010043630.1, from coordinate 4,377 downwards.
AGGTGTTATAATTGAATTCACTTTGTTTTTTTATTTTGTATAATTCAGCTGTGATGACTTCAGTTATAATACTATTGTGATTCAAATAATTGTGGAAGAGCTCACTTTGTTGTTTGGGTTTGTATGATTGAGCTCTGGTGAATTCCGTTATAATACTGTTGTAACAGTTTCATTTGTGGACTTATTTTGTTGTATTTTGTGTAGTTATATAATTAAATACTTGAGTGAAAATTGTGATTGGAGTTTACGAGCATCTAATTTGAACAAATCTAGATAGTTCAAAATTAGAGAGTACAATGCCATACATGTATAGGGGCGAATTCTATTTCTGAAAGGCATGCAACAACTATTGTGGTTGCTACTATCATAATAAAAAAGATTACAGAAAGCAAATCTGATTACACACTACGAGAGATACAAAATGACATGCTAAATGATTACGGTGTGACATTAACCTACATGCAAGCTTGGAGAGCTAAAGAATAAGCCTTAGAATTAGTGAGAGGTGATCCTGTTGACTCGTATAGAAGACTACCTAGTTATCTATATATGTTGGAAAATACTTATCTAGGTTCACATGTCAAATTGTAAAAGTCAGGATGATGGGCATTTCCTATATGTATTTGTGGCATTGCATGCATCGACAAAGGGTTGAAATATTGTAGACCTATTATAGTAGTTGATGGAAGTTTCCTTAAAGTAGCATACAAAAGGACAATGCTAACAGCTAGCACTTTAGATGCAGTAGGTTAGTATTTTTTTTTTTTTTTTTGCTTTTAGTTGGTATTAAAATAGTCTTACAGAAATATTACAGCAGTGTTTCCCTAAAAAAATGCAGGAAATATACAACCCCTTGCTTATGCAATTGTGAATTTAGATAACGATGCATCATGGGAATGATTTGTTGAACAATTCAAAGAGGCGTATGGTTAGAGGCCAATGATGAGTATAGTTTCAGATAGACATGACAACATTATCAAAGCTACTTCAACTGTTTATCATGCAGTCCCTCACTTTGCTTGCATCTGGCACTTGTGGAAAAATGTGATGAAATTTTTTAAAAAAGAAGTCAGTACAAGATAAGTGAGCTGTTCTACACAATGGCAAGAGTTTACATACAATTGGAATTCAATAAAAGTATGAAAATGCTTGAAAAAATAGACAAGAGAGTTAAAGACTACTTATTTGATATTGGGTACAGTAAGTGCTCACGTGTGCATGCCCAGGTGAACAGAACATAGACAATGACTTTCAATATTATAGAGTCATTAAATGCAGTCAATAAGGAAGCTAGGGAACTGCTATTTTTACCACTACTAGATTTCATGCGACTGCTAATTCAGAAATAGAATAACAACAATCGATCAAAGGCTACATTTTCAGCATTCTATCTTGATAAAAAATATCATGAAATTTTGGAATGTAACAAAGAGGAAGCAGATAAAATGAGGGTATTTATCATCTTCACATATTGATAAACTATGAATATATCTTCTAACTGTTGATTTTCTTACTAACTATTGGTACGAGAAACAATTGAATACTTGCATACAGTCATTGATTGTATGACAAGCTTCACAGTTAACCTTCAGGATAAGAAATGCAGTTGTGGAAGGTTCCAATTGGACGAACTACCATGCCCACACGCTTTAGCAGTTATACACAAAATACATCTTGTCTATGAAGACTACTGCTCCCCATATTACACAAAAACAAACTTGTTTCAAACATACCAACTTCAAGTGGAAAATCTTTCTAATTCAAGCACCTGGAATGTGTCATTGCATGTATCTAGTGAGATAGTGCTACATCCAATTGAAAAAGGGACAGCAGGAAGACCAAGAAAGACAAGAATCAAAATCGGTGAGGGCAAAAAACGCAAAAGATATAAGAATTCATACAGTAATTGTGAACAAGCAGGTCATAATCGGAGTTATAGTAATGTTAGAAATAACTAATTAGGCAGACACAAGTTTAGTTAAAATTTAGCTAGACATGATGAATGAGACTTTGTATTTGATTCTGAAGACTTTCTTGTTGATTCCTAGTTCAATATATTTTTTTGAGACTTTGTATTATAATCAATTTAATATGCATTTATAAACATATTACATCTGAATGAAATCATATTGAAAAGAGTTTGGGGAGTTCTTGTTTTTGTTACAGCAAGCCTATTATAATTCATTTATAATATGCTTATAATACATAGTAAAAATAGTTAATGTGTTGATTATAATTGCATTCCTATTACAAATCATTTATAATAGTATGTGTATTATAATTACATTTCTATAATTGTTTTATAATTTCATTCCTATTATAATTGTATTATAATTGCATTCTTATTATAATTGTATGTGTAAAATCTTTAAAATCACACTGTTCATAAGTTGTTCAAAAGGATATTCGTATTACAATTATATTATAATCACTTTAATATGCATTTATAAACTTATGTGTGTTATAATATTGAAAAGGGTGGGGATTGATATTACAACAAGCTTATGTGTGTTATAATTGTATTAGAAAGAATTTAAGGTATTATCAAAGCGCATTCGCGTATTATCCCTATTATAATTCATTTATAACTGACTTATAATACATAGTTAAAACTTATAGTGTATTATAATATTGTAGTATTATATTCAAAGGGGTTGGGGGTTCATTTGTTGATTATAATTGCATTCAAATTATAATTTTATAGTATTATACTCAAAAAGATTAGGGTTCATGTTAGTAGTCTTATAATCATATTAAATTCATATATGTGTTATGATCATATTTAATAAACCTTTATCCTAAGCATATGGATATGGTTATAAGGGTATTATAACCATATAATGTACTATAATCATATAAATGAAAAGATACATATACTACTATAATACCATATAGTGTATTATAATCATACTAAATCACATGTATTACAATAGCATCTTATCTAAACAATAAATATAACAAAAAAAATAAATGTTCAAAACAGACAACACCAAGGCATTGTAGTTTTTTTGTAAAACAAAAACACACTATTCAACAAAAATGGTGTTTAAAATACAAGTTCGTCAAGAAGTTCCATTGCATCATATTCTCAACAAAAAAATAGCAAAAGAAGTATTTAAACATCCACTTTTTACATGTAGTGAAAAAATAAAAGTTTGCCTGAACACTTAAAAACAAGAAAAAACGAGTAACTACTTCTTTGTTGCACATCCTTTACGCTTATAAATCTTTCATTCATTCTCTTCATCACTCGTAGCACCACTTTCTTGCTTTTTTGTTGCATACTCCCACAATAATGTCCCAAACCTCTTTCGATGATGCTCAACATCAAAGGAATCGAATGGAATTTGTCGCTTTTCACTAACATACTCAGCGAATGTAGCAACATAGACCCACAGTCTCTGAAAAATAAATTAATGAATCACTATTTAAATGTTAAAATTTCTAATAATGAAACTAAAATTTAAAACAAACTTACAGTGAATCTTCCTTTTGTTTTGGAAGTTGACTAGTAAGCATATTGACTTCAAGATTGTCAATTACTTTAAACTTCTTGTATTTTGGAGTATTCAACAAATCAACCCGCTTGTTCTAGAATTTCGTTATGTCCAAATATAGAGGTAGAATTGTAGAAAACATTTCCACAATGTTCAACACTTCATGATTCTCGCCCTTTTTAGGATAAGAGTCATACACATTAAGACACCTTTCAATGATGTCAAACTCAATCAAACACCAATGATGATTTTGCTTCAGATTTACAGGGAGCAAAACAACATCGACGGTATCCCAAGACACAATTCCTATGACCACTGTCAGATCTAACAAACCAGATAGCTTCTTTTACACTATATATACAGAATAAAAATTTACCTATCAAAGAAGACCTACATATATAACCAGCCACAAGATCAGTTACTTTAATAGTTAATTCTGTTTTGTCATCATTAATCGCAAGTAACTTGAAAAAAATTTGTTCCACTTTTATCTTAAAACAACAATTTGGCTCATACTTGCTCTTCTTCTGCAAGTAATACAAAATGACATCAGTGTGCTGTAATTTTTAGATAAAAGTTAATAAAACATGAACAAAAAATTAAAAGTATATCAAGTAAAACAACATATAATATGAAAGTTAACCATATTTGTCCATTGTTGTCCAGAATGTGCCAAATTATAGAATCATTCCTTTTGTTTAATCAAAGTAATGCCCAAATGTAGTTAACGCTTAATCTCCTGAGCAACAACTACGTAAGGACTTTTTCTTCTGAACAATACAAGAAAGTATATAAAAAGTTAGCTATACATTAAAATGTACCTCTTTTTTGAAAGTCCTTCATGTAGCCAAGAAGTGAATGAACTGATCAAATTGTTGTC
>JAPFFP010043629.1:0-13063 GCA_026153255.1 Solanum medicagineum | reverse complement strand
TGATCTTCGGTCCAGGTATCACCAAGTGAAAGTTAGGGAGTGTGACATTCCCAAGATGGCTTTCCGGTCTAGGTATGGGCACTTTGAGCTTGTGGTTATGTCCTTTGTGTTAACTAATGCACCGGATATATTCATGGATCTTATTAATAGGGTCTTTAAACCCTATATTAACTTGTTTTTGGTGATTTTTATTGATGATATCTTAATCTATTCCCATAGTAAGAAGAGCATGTGGAACACTTGACGGTGGTGCTGCAAATCTTGAGGGAGGAGAGTTTGTATGCTAAACATGAAAAATGTGAGTTTTGGTTGAAGGAGATTGCTTTTCTAGGACATATGGTGTCAGGTGATGGAATTAAGGTGGATCCTAAGAAGATGGAGGTAATTAGAAATTGTCCTAGACATTTGACTCAATCGGACATTAGGAGTTTCTTGGGTTTGGCGGGTTATTACCGGAGGTTTATAAATGCTTTCTCTTCTATTGCTTCTCCTATGACTAAGTTGACCCAAAATAAGGAAAAAATTTTATGGATGATGAGTGTGAAAAGATTTTCCATATTTTGAAAAATAAGTTTGTCTCTACTCCTATCTTGTCTCTGTTGGAAGGTTTGTTGTATATTGTGATGCCTCAAGAATTTGTTTGGGGTGTGTTTATATGAAAAATGCTAAGGTGATAGCATATGCCTCTAGACAACGTAAGATGCATGAGAGAAATTATCCCATCCATGAAGGGTGTAGTCTGATTTGGCAAGAAGGGTAAATTAAGCCCAAGGCTTATGTGTCCTTACAGAGTGTTGAGGGGGATTGGTAAGGTGGCCTATGAGTTGGAGGTTTCCATTTATATGAATATGGTTCATCTGGTCTTTCATGTATCTATGTTGAGAAAGTGTGTGGGTGACCCAAGTGCTATTGTACCTTTGGATGTTGTGGATGTGGTAGAAGATAATTTGACTTATAGGGAGGTTCCAGTAGAAATTTTGAATAGACAAGTGAAGAGGTTGAGAAACAAAGATGTAGCTTCCGTCATGGTTCTTTGGAGAAACCAACAAGTTGAAAGTGCCGCATGGGAAGCCGAGACGGACATGAGAAAACAATATTCATATCTCTTCCCCTCTACTCAAGCCTAAAGTACTAATTTAAATCCCCTACATGATTTCAAGTCTTAGATTCAGCCCTTATGTTATTTTGCATGCATTTATGGTTATGTTGGTAGGTTTAAGGTGATTTTGACATTCATGTTGAGGTTTTTGAAAATGTTTTTTAAATGGGTTTGTTGCATTCAAGTCGGGCTAAAATCTTAATTATCGCTTCTCTTATGTACATTTCATTGACATTGATGGATGAATGTTCCCAAGGGGGAGATATTGAAATGCCCCAAAAACATACGAAAGATGTGCTTTGGAAATGCCCATAATCGTAATTTCTATATATCTCAAAATTCGTGTGTGATATCTAAAATACAACTTTATATTCATGATCAAAGGAAAAGTTGAGTTGGAAATGGGTATAAGCCGGATTTTAAAAGACCCATAGTGAAAAATGATTTTCACCAAATTTTTAATTCAAGTGACCATCCACGTTGGCTCCGCGATGCAGACCTGTCGTGGAGCACTGTTACCACTTCCTTAATTTTCCAGTTTTGGCCTAACATTGGGGTCTTGGCCCTATGCCCATTTATGTGTAAAAACACATATACTTAGCCATTTTCAACTCTATATCACTCAAGACCCTCTCAAGTGTCTCAAGCATAATAGTGAATCTCAAGAACTTTACTCAAGCTTTAAGTCTCCTCCAAATCTTCATCAAGAATGGGTTTCAACCATTGGATCCTTTCACCCGTGGTGCCCAATCTTCCTTTTTTATGTGAATTATATGTTTTCAAGTCGTATTACTTATGGGTATTGCTTATTATGGATTATGATTATAAATTATGTTGGGGTTTTATGAAATGTTGATCAGAAACATATTGCTAGGAAACATATTGCCATGACCCAAGTCTATGGCCTAGATGTGACATGGCAAATGGGAACCCAAAGGGACGTAAACAAGCCTCTTATCATATCAATCCCACATCCTTGGTCGTGGAAGGAAAACAAAAACAAGCAAGAGATATAAATAAGTATAAATGGACTAAGAGGAGTCTTGATATTTATAATAACATAAAGGAGTCAAAACTCAAAGCATAGATACACTAATTGTTCCAACAACTTCTCTAATCATAGATTGTGCGGGGGCCAAGACACATTCCAGGCTCACCTTTATAGTATCAAAGGTTCAATATAGCAGGTAGCAAAAGCAAAGGTAGTATAGCTAGTGTCCCCGAACTTGAGGACTCACCCAAATCTTATCTTCAAGATGCCAAAACTAGCCACGTGGAGGATGATCGTGAGGTGCATAATTCTTACATGGTAACATCATCTAGGCATAGTCTATGGGTTAGTATGTTTGAATGTACTAAGTAAGTAGGATGCAATGCAATGAGACATAAGCCAATATAGTCAAAACGCATAGTAATAGGCAATAGATAAGTATAATATCAATATAGCATGCATGATCAATGCTTGAAGTAAAACAAGCTTGTAAATCATATAACTTGCCAATATGAATTACATGTGTAGAAAGAGGTCATATGAACATAGTCCAAGCAAACTACCACTTGAACTTCAAGTCATGCCACCCCCTTGGAAGGTTATTGAGGTACATACTTCTCAACATGGTAGTACGGGCATGCCACCTCTCGACAAGGTGATTGAGGTACATACCTCTCAATGTGTAGTACGGGCATGCCACCCCCGACAAGGTGATTGAGGTACATACCCCTCAACATGGTAGTACGGGCATGCCACCCCCTGACAAGGTGATTGAGGTATATACCCCTCGACGTGGTAGTACGGGCATGCCACCCCCTCCCCAACAAGGTGATTGAGGCTTGTCACCCCTCTCAACAAGGTGTTTGGGCTTGCCACCCCCCAAAAGTTATAGTCTACTTGTAACACTATAGATACTTCCATGAAATCAATACATAAATACAATCCTTGTATCATAGAGTCGCTTGAATCATAACTCATGCAATAGATCATCTATAGGTCAAAAATCTTTGTCAAGACATTTTATCAAACACTTGGCGGGTGTGTAATGCTAGTTCAAAATCTTGCAATTCAAGAGTGAAATAATGTGAGAAAACTTAATGTCAATCAACCCACCAACACATGGTAAAACTCTCATTTAAGATACATTGAAATCCTTCATCAAATCTCATAGTAGATCATAGTTTCATAGCCTAAAATATGCATAGTCATAATACACAAACCATCTCATAGTATAAGCTTAAAATAGGTAGACATGTGATTCCAATCAACATTTCATAAAACCCTAATATAATTTTTAATCATAATTCATAATAAGTAATACCCATAAGTAAGACAACTTGAAACATGCAATTTTAATTAAAAAAAAAGGTTGGGCACCATGGGTGAAAGGACCCAATAGTTGAAACCCACATATCTTAAATTTTGGGATTTCCATGACGTAGACTTGAATGAGAACTTGAATCTTGATTGACGTTCTTGAGATTCGGAATTAAGCTTCAGACACTTGAATTTGGATGAAATATTGGGTTAAGTGTTAGGGAGGGTTTTGAGAGTGTCTTGAGTGATATAGAGTTTAAAAATGGCTAAGTATAGATATTTTTATGGAGAAGAGGGCATGGGGACAAGACCCCAATGTGTTAAAAAATTAAGGAAGACACAACACTGCTCTGCGACAGGTCTACGTCGTGGAGCTGTCGCGAACAGCTTCTGGTAATGAAAATTTTTGAAAATCATTTTATTGCTACAAGTACTCTAAAATTGGGGTTATACCCATTTCGCACTCAATTTTCCCCCTGATCAAGAATATGAAGTCGGATTTTCTATATCACAAACGGATTTTGAGATATATGGAAATTATGATTATAGGCATTTTAGGGCGTTTCAATATCTACCCCTTGGTAACATTCGTCCTTAAATGTCAAGAAAATGTACATAAGAGAAGTAATCATGAAGATTTCAGCCGAACATGAATTCAACAAACGCATTTAAACATCATTTTCAAAAATCTCAACACGAGTGTCGAAATCACCGTAAACTTGTCAACATAAACATGAATGCATGCAAAATGACATAAGGGCTGAAACTTAATACTTAAAATCATACAGGGGACTAAAATTAGTACCTTTGGCATGAGTAGAATGGAAGAGATATAGGTAACGCTTTTGCATGTCCGCCTCGGCTTCTCATGTGACACTTTCAACTTGTTGGTTTATCCAAAGAACCTTGACAGAAGCTACATCCTTGTTTCTCAACGTCTTTACTTGTCTATCCAAAATTTCTTCCAGTACCTCCTCATAACTCAAACTATCTTCTACCATGCCCAAAACATCCAAAGGTACAATAGAACTTGGGTCACCCACACATTTTCTCAATATAGATACATGGAAAACCGGATGAACCATATTCATATCAATGGGTAACTCCAACTCATAGGCCACCTTACTAATCCCCTCAACACTCTGTAAGGAGCAAAAACGCTTGGGCTCAATTTACCCTTTTTGTGAAATCGAACCACACCCTTCATGGGTGAGACCTTCAAATAGACCCAATCACCATCCTTAAATTCAAGTTCCCTTCTCCTTATATTGGATAGGACTTTTGTCTACTTTGGGCTATTTTCAATCTCTCCCTTATGAAACTCACCTTATCCAAGGCTTCCATGACCAATTTTGGACTGAACAAAGTCATATCCCCCACTTCGAATCACCCAACTAGGTTTCCACAACACCTACTATAAAGAGCTTCAATATGAGTCATACCAATGTTTGAGGGGTAGCTATTGTTGTAAGCAAATTCAATGAGTGGAAGATGATCATCCCAACTACACTTAAACTCTAAAACACAAGCTCTACAAATATCCTCAAGATTTTGGATAGTTCTCTCGGCTTGGTCATCTGTTTGAGGGTGAAAGCCCGTGCTAAGCTTTACCTTGGTACCAAGCCCTCTTTGGAAAGACCTCCAAAAGTGAGAAGTGAATTGAGCACCATGATCTAAAATGATAGACAAAGGCACTCCATGAAATCTAAACCAACTCATGTATATACAACTTAGCATAATCTTCGGCACCGACTTTGTCATTATATCAACCACAACTAAAACAGAATCAAAATGCTTCCTAGTATTAGGCAACCCAACCACAAAATCCATGTTGATTTCCTCCCACTTCCAAGTTGGAATCTCTGTATCTAAGGATCAAAATGCTTCCAAGTATTAGGCAACCCAACCACAAAATCCATGTTGATTTCCTCCCATTTCCAAGTAGGAATCTCTATATCTAAGGCTAGGCCACCTAACCTTCGATGTTCGGCTTTTACTTGTTGGCAATTGTGTAACGAGGTGCATTGCATTCCAAGGATCAATAACAACCTAGTTCTCTGATACCAAGTTTTCCACGACCCAAGCCTAGGGCCTAGGGTGACATAGCGAATGGGTACTCAAAGGGACCCAAACAAGCCTCTTAGCATATCAATCACACATCCTTGGTCGCGGAAGCAATGTAACAACAAGTAAGAGATATAAATAAGTATAAAGGGACTAAGGGAGTATTGATATTTATAATAACATAAAGGAGTTAAAACTCAAAGCATAGTACACCAATTGTTCAAACAACACCTCTAGACATAGACTGGCGGGGGCTAAGACACTTTCCGGGCTGACCCTCATAGTATCAAAGGTTCAACATATGAGATAACAAAAGCAAGAGTAGCATAGCTAGTGTCCAAGAACTTGAGGACTTACCAAAAGATTATCTTCAATATGCCAAAACTAGCAATGTGGAGATGATCATGAGGTATTCTAGTTCCTACATGGTGGTATCATGTAGGGATAGAGTATGCAGTAGTACATTTGAATATACTAATTATATAGGATGCAATGCAATAAGACATAAGCCAATATAGTCAAAATGCATAGTAATAGGCAATAGATAAGTACAATATCAATATGGCATGCATGATCAATGCTTGAAGTAAAACATGCTTGTAAATCATATAACTTGCAAATATGGATTACATGTGTAGGAAGAGACCATATCAACATAGTCCAAGCAAACTGCCACTTGAACTCCAAGGCATATTACCCCCTTGGAAGGTGATTGAGGTACATACCCCTCAACATGGTAGTACGGGTATGCCACCGCTTGACAAGGTGATTGAGGTACATAACCCTCAACGTGTAGTACGGGCATGCCAACCCCGACAAGGTGATTGAGGCTTGTCACCCCCCTCTAAAAGGTGGTTGGGCATGCCACCCCCAACAAGGTAGTGGTCAACTTGCAACATTATAGATACTGTTATGGAATCAATATATACATACAATCCATTTACCATATAGTAACTTGATTAATAACTCATGCAATAGATCATCAATAGCTCAAGAATCTTTGTCAAGACATTTTATCAAACATTTGGCTTGTGTCCAATGCTAGTTCAAAATCATGCAATTTAAGAGTGAAATAGTGTGAGAAAACCTAATGTAAATAAACCCACCAACACATAGTAAAACCCTCATATAACATACCTTGAAATTCTTCATCAAATCTCATACTAGATCATAGTTTCATAGCAAAACATCCATAGTCGCAACAAACAAACCATATCATAGTATAAGCTTAAAATAGGTAGACATGTGATTCTAATCAACATTTCATAAAACACAACATAATTTGTAATCATATTTCATAATAAGTAATATCCATAAGTAACACAACTTGAAAACATGCAATTTTCAGAAAACTGAAAGATGGACACCATGGCTGAAAGGACCCAATAGTTGAAATCCATATACCTCAAATTTGGGGATTTCCTTCATGTAGATTTGAATGAGAACTTTAAGGTTGAATGAAGTTCTTGAGATCCGAAATTAAGCTTGAGACCCTAGAATTTTCATGAAATATTGGGTTAAGTGTCAGAGAGGATTTTTTGAGTGTATTGCGTGATATAGAGTTGAAAAATAGCTAAGCATAGGTGTTTTTACGCATAAGAGGGCATGGGGCTAAGACCGCAGTGTGTTAGACCAAAACTTGTCCATGTCGCGGAGCTGTCCGAACAACTTCTGGTAATGAATATTTTCAAAAATCATTTTATTGCTATGGGTCCACTAAAATTGGGGTTATACCTATTTCCGAATCAATTTTCCGCTTGATCAAGAATATGAAGTCGGATTTTTTATATAACGCATGAATTTTGAGATATATAGAAATTATTATTATGGGCATTTTCAAGGCACATTTTCGGGTGTTTTGGGGTGATACACACATATCTACCTATTTTAAGCTTATACTATGAGATGCTTTATTCATTGTGATTATGCATGTTTTGAGCTCTAAAACTATGATCTATTATGAGATTTGATGATTGATTTCAAATTATCTTGCATGAGGGTTATACTATGTGTTGGTAGGTTGATTTACATTGAGTTTTCTCATATTATTTCACCCTTGAGTTACGTGATTTTTAACTAGCAGGATACACCCACCAAGTGTTTGACAAATTGTCTTGATAAGGATTCTCAAGTTATTGATGGTTTATTACATGGTTTATAAGTCAAGCGACTTTATGAAAATTAACGGATTATATGTATGTATTGAATTCATGGAAAGTATCTATAGTGCTGCAAGTTGACCACACCTTGTTGGGGGGTGCAATTCCTATACTACCATGTTGAGGGAAAGATACCTTGACCACCTTGTCGATGGGTACCATGCCCATACTATCAGTTGAGGGTTAGATACCTTGACCACCTTGTCGGGGGATGTCAATCGCATACTACCATGGCGAAGGGTACATACCTTGACCACATTGTCAGGGGTGTTATGCTCGTACTACCATGTTGAGGAGTAGGTACCTCGACTACCTCACCAAGGGGGTTACATGCCATGGATTCCAAGTAGTAGTTGCTTTGTCAATGATTATGGTCTCATCCCACACATGTAATCTATATTTGGAAGTTATATGATTTAAAAGCATGTTTTACCACTAGCATTGATCATGCATGGCAGATTGATATTATACTTATCCGTTGCTTATGACTATCATTTTTGTTTCCTTATGTATTGTTGTATTGCATCCTACATACTCAGTACATTCAAATGTACTAACTCATACTCTATACCTATATGATGTTACCATGTAGGAACCGAGCATCTCTCGATCATCCTCCACGTGCTATTATTGGCATTCCGGAAGATAAGCTTTGGTGATTCCTTAACTACGGGAACACTAGCTATACTACTCTTACTATTATATATCTTTTATTATGTTGAACACTTGAGACTATGAGGGTGAGCCCGAAAAGTGCCTTTGGCCCTCACTCCTATCTATGTTTAGAGGTGTTGTTGGAATAATTGATATACGTAGCCTTGAGCTTTGACTCCTTGATGATTTATAAATACCAATACTTTCCTTATTCCCCATTTTCCTTAATTATATCCCTTGTTATATTTATTTGCTTCCGCGACCAAGGATGTGTGATTGATATGCTAAGAGACTTGTTTAGGGTCCCTTTGGGTTCCTCATTCGTCGTATCACGTCTAGGACCTAGGCTTAGGTCGTGAAAATGAGTGTGAAGGGTTATGCCCTCATGTTTATAAAGATCTACAAGTATGCTCTGACACTACTAGTTGAACCCTATGCAAAAATGCACAAATTTATTTCGGGGATTTCTGACTTGGTTATGAAAGAATGTCGTACGACTATGCTTAATTGCGAGATGGACATTTCCAAACCTATGTCATATTCTAAACAGATTGAAGGGGAGAAGTTAAAAGAGAGGAGTGTGAAGGATTCTAAGAGACCCTTTTATGATGGTGGTTTCACAAACTCTAGAAGTGATGTTTTCTTCACAAACTCTAGAAGTGATGTTTTCTTCACAAACTCTAGAAGTGATGGTGGTAATGGACGCTTCTAATAGGGCCAAGGTTCAAATCAAAGTGTTGTTAACCATAGAGTTCCTCCTCCCAAGGTATATATTTAAGGTAGGCCAACCCGTCCTAGGCGTGACAAGTGTGGAAGGAATTATCGGTACAAATGCTTGAGGGATACAGGTGCTTGCCATGTGTGTTGTGAACTTATTTTGCTGTATTAATGTATCATGTATAAACTCAGAACTTGCCTTATTACTCTAATACTGGTCTGGTGATATGGATGATTTGGAAGGGATGTTAGGTCTTTGTTCTTTTAGTAAGCCCACTTCTGCCTAGATGACCTACCAAATGAGGTAGTGAATCCCTTGTTCTAAATGTTTGAGCTTCTCATATACTCCATCTTTCTTTACACCTTACTAGCTTATCTTTGTCTTATGAAATACCTTGTTATTGGCCCTAGTCTATCCTTGAACATGTGAACATTAATTGAGGCTGAAAGCCTAAGTTGAGGGTGGCTAAAAATGGTGGCCCTGATTTAGGGAATAGATATTATGTATTTCACCTCAGGCTAAAACCCTAAGTTAAGGGTGGCCTTTGTTGTGGTAAAGTAATGAAAATGATGTGGTAAGTTGAAAAATAAAGAAATAAATGAAAATTCATGAGTCGGGTGAGGAAATAGAAATGAAAAATGCCTTGAATTGAAGAAAATAGCAAAAATGAGTTGAAAAATATAGCTGAAAAAAGAGAATGAGAGCACCCGAGGAAAGCTTGAAATGGGAGAGTAAGGGTGGATTTAGTGAAAATGTTTGGGTTATGAAGGTAAAAGTGTTGGTAAACATGGCTCAAGGATAGCTTTCGATCACTGCTTGCCAAAAATTCCATACTAAAGCCTTATGAGCCTATGTTACAAGCCATTAAGTCCTAAAGTGATCCAAATGCACTTTGTCACCACTCTGGAAATTGAGTATAGAGGCAAGTCTATGGTGTTAGTCATTTTGCATGAATTTCATTGTAAGAGTGAGAATGCTTCCAGAGTCACTAAATCCTAAATGCTTTTTGAGTGAGTAAGAGGGACTTCTTTTCTGTGAGGGCATTTGCACCACTTGATTATCATATGACTATACCAGTGATTGTGGTGGTTTATGCCCCTTAGCTTATCATAGTTGGATTGTCAGATTCATCATTCTGTTTTTGTTTTGCTTAATAGCTTTGCAATCTTGTTTTAAAAATGAAAGTTGGGTACCTTAATTAGAGTAAATGATGTATAAGGAATTAATATAACAGCTATGTGTTTCTCATTGTTTGCTTAGATTGAGTTATCGCATGAGGACAAGCAACAGTTCTAAGTTGAGGGTGTTGATGTGCTATCAAAATACAATACATTTGATGCCTAAAACAAGGAATTTTGAAAGTTTTTAATGCAACTTTTTACGAGTTTTATGTGTTTTTGTGTTTTTATTGCAGAAAAGGTAGGTTGGCATGATTTTGGAGAAAATTTACCAATTTTGCTGAAGTGCAGAATATACGAGCTCACCTATGAGTTGTAGTCCAAGCAATGAGTCGTAGGGTGTCTCATAGCCAAAAACAGAGAGAAAAGATCAGAAATCTACTAAGTGGAGGTCAGCCTTACGAGGCCACCCTACGAGTCGTAGGTCTCAATACGACTCGTATAGGTAGAATCGTACCAGGAAACAGAGAGCTAAAACTCTGGACCGAAAAAAGGAGGCTTACACTACGAGAGGAGCATACGAGTCGTAACCCTAACAACGTCTCGTACCAGTGGGTCGTACCACTTGAGTCCAAAATGCCAAACACCTGATACGAGGCCCCAATGACAAATCGTAGGTCACCCTATGAGTCATACCTACGAGACGTACCAGCTACCAACTGTCATTTCTGTGTAATTTTTAGGGCTAAATGTGGAACTACTATAAATACTTTAAGTTAGGTTTTTATTAGAGAAGATTACAGATTTTGAACATTGAATATTATCTTTGAATATTCTCTGGAATATTTTAGGGTTTTAGCATAGATTTTCATATTCGCTTGGAAAACCCACTTTTGGGGAGTGCAAATTCCATATTGTATTCATTCTTAACATATCAAGCTTGTAGTTTGGAACTTGTGTTGCTATCATTCTTCATTGCTCTCAACTATATCTTGTCTTTGCATTTTTGTTGGTTTTGCTTTAGCTATGAGTAGCTAAGCACCTACAACTTGAAATTGTGGGACCATGGGTAGTTGAGTTGAGATGACCAAGATTATTGCATTTCTATGATTACGGTTTTGCATGTATTGTTTATTTCCCTTCATTTTAATTGTTGTTTCGTGGTGTCCAACACCAAACCCCGCTACTATCATGATCCTGACCAAGGCAGTGACGAATAGGAAAAGGAAAATAAATGACAGGATTCAATTGATGTATTCTTCTCTAATCAACTAAACCTGACCAAGGGGAGGTTGACTGGGACAATGTGTAATAGTTAGTTGGCACACCATGGTTGCCGACTAAGCGCCATGGTGAAATTCGACCTTCACCTTCACAAGAGGACTGGAAGAACCTAAGTTACTATCCTGCGTGCAAATTTCCAATTGTCGTTATGCTATCTAGGGTTATCGAGTCAATGAACCATGGGGAACATAATTCCCTAGTTGTCCCTAAAATTGAGTGTTAACATAATTCCCTAGTTGTCCCTAAAATTGAGTGTTTTCTCATGTCATAATATAGTGTTTATTTTTGTTTTTGTTCTTGAATCACAACGCCCCCTCCTATTTACAGATTTTAGTTATAGATACTTGAAATGATTGATAGTGAATTCTTGTAGTTAAATACTGTATTCCCTATGAATACGCTAACCTTCGGTTAGGTTAATTGCTAACAGCGTCTGCCTTCTTATTGGAGCATGAACATCATCAGTGACTCTATTAAGTTGCTAGTAGTCAATGCACATTCTAAGAAAACCATCTGTTTTCTTCACAAACAACACCGGTGCACCCAAGGTGACTTACTAGGCCATATAAAACCCTTTCCCAACAAATCCCTCAATTGGTCCTTCAACTCATTCAACTCCATCGGGGCCATACGGTAAGGGGGAATAGAATTGGGTTGAGTATCGGGAAGAAAGCCTATTCCAAAGTCTATTTTCCTCTTGGGACGGATACCGAGAAGTTCATTGTGAAAAACATCAAGAAACTCATTGACCACCGGAACCGACTCTATGGGAAGGACTTTGGACTCAGCATTCCGAAGCCTCACAAGATGATAGAGATAACCTTTAGAAATCAACTTTTGTGCTTTAAGGCAAGAAATAAATCTACCTTTGACTACCACATCACAGCTTCTCCACTCAAGGATGGGTTCATTAGGGAATTAGAATTTTGCCCTACGGGTTCCACAATCAGTAGAAGCATAATATGCATGCAACCAATCCATCATAAGAATGACATCAAAATAAACCATTTCTAATTCAACAAAACCACAAGGAAAGATGTTATGCAAAATGAACACAGGACAATTTCTATAAACTCTTCTATCAACAATGGACTCACCAATGAGCAACTCATGCCATTTTATCATATCTTTACAAGTTATTCATATTATAATTTAATCTATGATTATTTCAAGGATTTTGTGGGATTAGACTTAGCACCGATTGAGGCTTAAGGTGGGGGCTCGACACAAGGGGTCCTTAAAGGGATAGTTTCTAAACTATGTGCCACTATATGATTATATATTTCTCTTAAAGGGATTACTAGTGGGTGCATCTAGGTCAAATTACAATAAAGTGGGGTCAAGTATGGTTTACCTTGGCAAGTAGACCATACCTTCTCCGTTGGGGTGTCATTCATCAGGATTCCAAGTAGGAGCTCGCTTGATCTTATATATCGGTTAAGGTCTCCTCCCACATATGTATGTTATAATATGCAAGTTGAACGTTTACATGCATGTTTTATTATAAGCATTAATCATACATGTCATAATGAGATTATATCCATTGCTTATGATTATGCATCTTGATCATTTTGGCTTATGTCTTTGTTGTATTGCACCCTGCATATATAGTCCATTCCAAGTACTAATGCATACTCTATGCCTACATGATTTCACTAT
>JAPFFP010043628.1:0-13064 GCA_026153255.1 Solanum medicagineum | reverse complement strand
GTTTCTGGGAGCTGCTGTCTTTTCGATGCAGGTGGTTTAGTTAATAAAACAAAGGAAACTCTGCCGAAATTTCTGCAGATTTCCAGATTAGGTAAATGGGATGTTCATGTCTATGCATGGGTAGGTGTCTCTATCGGGCACTAGTCACGTCCCTCGGTGGGGCCGTGACATACTTGTTTTCCAACACACTTTTTCTGACTTTTTTTTACTTTTGGAAGTAACACCTCATCAAATCTCTCTTTTGTCTTTTCAGAAGCCAATACACTTTAGCTTATCTAACACACAACTCTTTTTTTTTTCTTTTCTTCGTGTTCATTGCAGCCATTGTTGAAAGACCATTTATTTTTTTCCTTCCTTTTATTCGTCGTTGTGTGGCAGTCATTGTTGGAAACATCCTAATACCAATTTTTGCTTTATTTTTTTCTTTTTGTGCCTTATAGTTTAACCATATCCAAAAGTACTCCTCAAAAAATACCAACTCGTAAAAGCCCTAGATTTAATCAGGAGCTGATTTGCTTGGATTCGACCCCTGTGCGTTCTTCAAGACCAAGTTTTGACCTCCATGCACTCTATCTCCGCCAAAGAATGAATCTGTCGTGGTAGATACCAATAGTTACAACAGTAAATCACCAAAGAATCATCCATCGAAATCTGCCAAAGGAAAGGAGAAGGTATTATTCAAAGCACAATCGTCTAACCTCCCCCATGACTTCGAAGACAAATTACTCATTTTGAAAAGCCTTCGTCTCAACAAAGAGGGCAAAAGCAGTGTAGTTAAACCCAAGGAATTTTTTATTTCCTTTTTTGAATTGTGATAATAATTTTTTTAAAAAATATTATTTTGTTTGTAGTTTGTTGTTCGAAACAAACCAAACAAGGTTAAGGCTACTAAGCCCACCAAAAGGAATGAAAAAAAAAGTCGACAAATCTCAAAAAGTATGTCACAATGATTTTTCGTATTTAAATTTTTTTGTTTTTTCTATGCATTAAAATTCTGTGCACTTTTTTTTGATAGCTTGTAATTGATAAATCTGTAATTGTTTTTTTAGACGAAGGCTCCTTTATGTCGTTGGTTGTGTGAAACACCCTTCATATGCTTCGGAATGCCCATAATCATAGTTTTCGTATATCTCAAAATCAGTGCGTGATTTCAAAAATTTGACTTCATATTCTCGATTAGGGGGAAAAATTGAGTGGGAAATGAGTATAACCCAGATTTTAGAAGAGCCTTAGCGAAAAATAATTTTCACTAATTTTTGATTTCTAGTGTCTGTCCGCGCCTAGGCCACAACGCGCTTGGGGCGCGGACTAGTGTATTTGGAACTCCGCATCTGGTCCGCGTCGCGCCTGGGACGTAGACAAGTGTAATATTTTTCTTGGTTTTCTTATTTCGTCTAAGGGCATTAGGGTCATAGCCCCATGTCCATATAAACGTGAAATCTTCTATACTTAGCCATTATTCAACTCTATAACTCACAAAACCCTCTCTAAAACCTCTCAAAGATTATATCAATTCTCTCATCCAAATTCAAGGCTTTGAAGCTTAATTTTGGAACTCAAGGACTCATTTCAAGCTCTAAGTCGACTTCAAGTTCATTTCAAGGAATTCAAGGTTTAAGGTATATGGATCTTCATCCATCGGTCCTTTCACCCATGGAGCCGAACCTTCTCTTTTTATGAAAATTGCATGTTTTCAATTTGTATTACCTGTGGGTATCTATTATTATGAAATATGAATATATATTATGTTGGGGTTTTATCAAGTATTGAATGATTACGCATGTATATCTATTTCAAGCTTACTCCATGAATAGATTTTGTCTATTGAGACTATCCATGATTTGAGCTGTGATACTATTAACTATTATGAGTGTTGGTGATGGATTTCAAGATACCCTAAATGAGGATTTTACTACAATATTGGTGGGTTGATTTGCATTGAGTTTGCTCATCTTGTTTTATTCTTGAATTGCATGATTTTGAATAAGTATCATAAACCAACCATGTGTTTGATAAAATAACATGACAAGAATTCTCTTATTGATGATCTATTACATGATTTACAAGTCAAGTGACTTCATGATGATTAAGGGCTTTTAAGCATGTATTGAGTTCATGAAAAGTATCTATGATTTTATAAGTATCAAATTAAGCCCTATTTCAAGATTTTTACCTCTTGTGAGCCATTCATGTTAAAGCAAGGTTTCATGTATGATTATGATCTACTCTCATGTTCAAGTTAGGGTCACTAGTAGAGATCAAGCATGTTTATGAGCTACTCATGTCAAGTTATCATGTCTCTTACAAGTTACTCATGATATTATTAAAGTATGATTATTTCAAGTATTTCGTGGGATTAGATTTAGCACCGATTTAGGCTTAAGATGAGGGTTCGACTCAAGGGGTCCTTATATAAAGTTTTTAGTCTCTAAACTATGTGACACTATAGGATTATGATTATTTCCCTTTTTATAGTAGTGGATCCATCTAGTTCATGTTATCATGTTTGGTTTACCTTGGCAAGTAGACCACACTTCGCCGGGGGGTGTCACGCCGGGTCACCTGAACCGAGGAGGTGTCAGGCCTCAGAGTCCAAGTCGTAGCTGCTTGGTCTATGTCGCTTGAGGTCTTTTCCCACATATGTATGATATATCACACAAGTTGAATGACTTACAAGCATATTTTATTATAGCATTGGTCATGCATGCCATATTTAGAGTATATATCTATTGATTATGATTATGCATTTTGAATATATTGACTTATGTCTTTGTTACATTGGACCCCACATACTTAGTACATTCAAACGTACTAATGATACTTTATGCCTACATGATATTACCATGTAGGGACTAGAACTCTTTTTTATCACCCTCCTCCATGTGGCTTGTTCAATACTTTTGGGAAAGCATTGGTGAGTCCTCAACTCCGAGGACAATATCTAAGTTACTCTTGCTATGTTGAGACTTATTTATGTTGAACACTTGTTATCATGAGGGTGAGCCCGGGAAGTGTCTTGGCCCCCGCTCCATTCTAAGTTAGAGGTGTTGTTGGATACTATGATTTGTATATGCTATGAGCTTGACTATTTTACGCTTTTATGGATATCAAAGACTTCCCTTAGTCCCGCTTTCCTTTTTAATTATATCACTTGTTGATGTTTATTTTGCTTCTGCGATCAAGTATGTGTGAATGATATGCTAAGAGGCTTGTTTGGGGTCCGTTTTGGTTCCCGAATCGCCGATCACATCTAGGCCCTAGGCTTGGGTCGTGACAAGCTTGGCATCAGAGCAATAGGTTGTTAATGGTCCTCAAAAATCTAACACACTGTGTCGATTAGAGTCTTATTCATGGTTGTGAAGCGCGCCACAACTATGTATAGGAGGCTATGAGGCGTTTAGGAAATGTTTCACTTCTTCATGGTCTATATCGTGCCTTAGGTGTAAATATAAGGTTTTTCCCCTAACGAATGCTTTTTGTTCTTCTAGATCATAGAAATACCAAGAGGAAGACTAAGGAGAGTCGTACTCCCGAGGAGCAACCGCCTCCTCCTGCTCCACAAGCTCCTTAAGATAAAGGGGTAGCCCAAGAAGAATTCTAGGATGCCATCACAATGTTGGCCCATGCTATGACCAACCAAATGAACAAAAGGCCCAAGCCCCTCATGCTCCTACTCCTCCCTCAAGGGTGAGGGATTTCACAAGAATGAATCCACCGAAGTTCCGTAGGTCCAAGGCGGAAGAAGATCCCCAAGAGTTCATCGATGAGGTGTATAAGGTGCTATCTATCATGGGGGTCAATTCAGAGTAGAAAGCAGAGTTAGCAGCCCACAAACTCAAGGGTGTGGCCTATATTTGGTTTATTCAGGAAATTAGAGAGGAGATATGATGATTTTATTCCTTGGGAAGAGTTCAAAACCGCATTCCTTAACTGGTTCTTCCCTATCGAGTTAAGAGAGGCTAAGATGATAGAGTTTATGAATCTCAAGCAAGGTTCGATGAGTGTGAGGGAGTATTCCCTCAAGTTCAACAAGCTTTCTATGTATGCTCCATATTTGGTGCCGACCCTAGAGCTACAATGAACAAATTTGTGTCGGAAGTGTTCGACTTGGTTAATGAAGAGTGTCATACCGCCATGCTAGTGAGTGATATGGATTTGTCTCGGCTCATGACATATGTGGAACAACTTGAGAGGGAAAAGCTTTGAAAGAGAAGAAGTGGTAAGTCCAAGAGGGCTCAATTTATAGGTGGTTGACAAGGTTCTAAGGGTGACCGATTTCCTCAAAGCCACAAGTTCCAAGGTCAAGGGTCTTCCAATGTTCCTAACAAGAGATTTTCTAATGATAAAGCAAGATTCCAAGGTGGAAAATGGTGGGATGACCCACCCTAAGTGCCAAAAATGTGGGAGAAACTATAGAGGTCCATGTTTGAAAAATTCTAATGCTTGCTTTGGTTGTGGTGGGATGGGTCACAAGGTTACTCATTGTCCTCATGCTGAATACAAAGGTAAAGATGGTACTCCTCAAGGCTAAGGTGCTGATGCGGGTCAAAGGGAGGCCAACAAAGGGGTGCTCCAAGGAAAAATAGGTTTTATGCTCTCCGAGGAAGGCAAGGAGTGGATGAGGTGCCCGATGTTATCACCTATATATTAAAGGTTTTTGATTATGATGTGTATGCTTTGATAGATCCGGGTGCCACTCTTTCTTTCATTACTCCTTTTGTTGCCAATAAGCTTCATGCGAGTCTGGAATTGTTATGTGAACCTTATTAAGTGTCTACCCTCGTTGGTGAGTCCATTATTGTTAAAAGGGTCTATAGAGACTGTCCTGTGTCTGTATTGCATAAAGTCTTGCTTTGTGATTTTGTTGAACTAGATATAGTGGATTTTGATATTATTCTTGGTATGGATTGGTTAAATGAATATCATGCTTCTATTGATTGTAGAACTCGTAAGGTTAAATTCCAATTACCTAATGAGCCTGTCCTTGAGTAGGAAAGTTGTAATATGGTGGTCAAGGGTAGATTCATTTCCTTTCTTAAAGCCAAAAGTTGATTTCTAAGTGTTGCATTTATCATCTTGTGACGGTTAGGGATGTTGAGTCTAAAGTCCTTCCTAAGTCAGTTCCGGTGGTCAATGAGTTTGTTGATGTATTTTCCGATGAGCTTCCCAGTGTTCCTCTGGAAAGGGAAATAGACTTTGGTATATATGATGATGGTCACGCTCTAATAAGAAAGCGGTCGCTATCAGTAATTAACCTAATCAAAGTTAGGATCAAATCCACAGGGAATACAAGGCTTGACTATGAGAATTCATCACTAATCATTTCTAATATCTATAACTACAATCTCTAGATGAGGGGGAGGGGGGTTTGTGATTCAAAAGAAAAGATAAAATAAACACTAATTAAAAAGCGAGAAAACACTCAGAATTGGGAACAACTTGGGAATTGTGTTCCCCATAGTTCGTTGACTCAAATTCCCTAGATAACATAACCATAATTGGTGAATTACATGCAGGACGGTAACTTAGGTTCTTCTAGCCCTCTTATGAAGGTGAAGGTAGAATTTCACCATAGCGCTTGGTCGGCTACCATGGCGTGCCAACTAACCGTTACCTATTGTCCTAGTCAACCTCCCCTTGGTCAGGTTTGGTCGATTAGACGTGAACACATCAATCAAATCCTGTCATCTGCTTCCTTTTTCCTATTCATCACTACCTTGGTCGGGATCGTGATAGTAGGCAGGATTTGGTGTTGACCACCACCAAACAACATTAATAATGAAGGGAAATAGACAATACATGCAAAACCCCAATCATAAAAATGCACAATACCTAGGTTATTTCACATCAACTACCCATGGTTCCCACAACCCCAAGTTGTGGGTGCTTAGCTACTCATGGCTAAGATAAAACACACAAAAATGCAAGTAACAGGCATAATTGGGAATTTTACCAACTCCAATGAAAGTGAAGGCACCCAAATTCCAAACTTACAAGCTTGATAAATTCCAAAGTGTGTAACACAAGATTTGCAATTTCCTGAAAATGGGTTTTCAAAGAGAAAATACTAATCTAAGATTGAAACCCTAAAAATATTCTTGAGAGAATATTTTAGAGCTCAAGAACATGACTAAAACAAAATTCACAAGTGTCAACTCTCCTAAAATGAACCCTACTTAAACTGTTTATAGAGTACAAGTTATAACCCTAAAAATAATGCAGAAAAGACAGCTGGCATCTGAGATGTCTCGCAGATACGACTCATAGGGTGGCCTATGAGTCGTAGTCGGGGTTTCATATCAGGGTCTTGGCATTTTGGACCTCGCTGGTACGACTTACTGGTACGAACGTAGCTTGGACTACGACTCGTATGCTGGTCTTATAGCCTTGGTCTTCAACTTCTTGGTCTAATATTTTGGCTCTCTTATTATTACTACGATCCCACATATACGAGTCGTCATACAACATACGACTCGTAGGGTGGCCTCATAGGAGTGATCCTCACTTGGTAGATTTCTAAACTTTTTGTCTCTGTTTCCTACTACGACATGTCCTACGACTCGTAGCTTGGGATATGACTCGTAAGATGACTCGTATGGTTTATGCTTCAGCAAAATCTACAACTTTTCGTCCAAATCATGCCAACCTAACTTTTTTGCAATATCAGCACAAAAACACATAATATCTATAAAAAGTTGCTTTAAGAACTCACAAAATTCCTTGTTTTAGGCATCAAATGTGCTGTATTTTTGACAGCACATCAATATACCTCCTTTTCGATACACAACCCATTTCCATTCCGCCTTACCGTATGGCCCTAATGGAATTGAAAGAGTTGAAGGACCAATTGAGGGATTTATTGGAGAAGGGTTTCATAAGGCCTAGCAAGTCACCTTGGGGTGCACCGGTGTTGTTTGTAAAGAAAAACGATGGCTCCCTTAGAATGTGCATTAATTATCATAAACTTTATAGGGTTACCATAAAGAACAAGTACCCTCTACCAAGGATTGATAACCTTTTTGATCAACTATAAGAGGCTAGTCACTTTTCTAAGATTGATCTTCACTCCGGATACCACCAAGTGAGAGTGAGGGAGTGTGATATTCCCAAGACGGCCTTTTAGACTAGGTATGGGTACTTTGAATTTGTGGTAATGTCTTTTGTCTTAACTAATGCACTGACTATATTTATGGATCTCATGAATAGAGTCTTTAAACCCTACCTTGATATATTTATGGTGGTCTTTATTGATGATATATTAATTTATCCCGGTGTGAGGAAAAGCATGTGAATCACTTGAGGGTGGTGTTGCAAATCTTAAAGGATGAGAGGTTGTTTGCTAAATATGAAAAGTATGAATTTTTGTTTAAAGAGGTTGCTTTTCTAGGGTATGTGGTGTCGGATGATTGCATTAAGGTGGATCCTAAGAAGATGGAGTTGATAAGAAATTGGCCTAGACCCTTGACTACGATGGATTTTATGAGTTTCTTGGGTTTGGCAGGTTACTACCAGAGGTTTGTGAATGGTTTCTCTTCTATTCTTCCCTTATTACTAAGTTGACCCTAAAGAACGCAAAATTATTTTAGACCGATGAATGTGAAAAGAGTTTTCAAACTTTGAAAGACAAGCTTTTCTCCGCTCCTATCTTGTCTCTACCGGAAGGGTTAGATGGGGTTTATGGTTTATTGTGACGCCTCAAGAATTGGTTTGGGGTGTGTTTTGATGCAAAATGTCAAGGTGATAGCATATGCCTCTAGGTAACTTAAGGTGCATGAGCGTAACTATCCCACCCATGATCTTTAATTGGCAGTCGTGGTGTTTGCTTTGAAAATTTGGCGTTGTACAGGGTTCATGTTGATGTGTTTACCAACCACAAGAGTCTCCAATATATGTTCACACAAAAAGATCTTAACTTTGGGCAAAGAAGGTGGTTAGAGCTCCTTAAGGATTATGATATGAGTGTGTATTATCATCTCGGCAAAGCTAATATTGTGGTCGATACTCTAAGTAGAGTGTGCATGGCTCGTCTAGCTCATAGCGATGTTGGTAATATGGAGGTGGCTAGAGAGGTTCACCGGTTGGCTAGGTTGGGGGTTAGATTGGATGAATTTGAAAATGGTGGTATAGTGGTTGTTGATGGTTCTAAATCTTCTTTGATTGAGGAAGTCAAGTCAACACAAGATCTTGACCCCACCTTGCTAGAGTTGAAGGCCTTGGTGAAGGATGGTAAAGTGGAGGTTGTCTCCATAAGGAGAGATGGTAACCTTAGGTACCAAGGTATATTGTGTGTGCCTAATTTTGATGACTTAGGGGAGTTAATTTTGAAGGAGTCTCATAATTAATCCAATTCTATTCACCCCGATTCTACGAAAATGTATAGAGACTTGAGGGAGGTGTATTTGTGGGGTGGTATGAAGAGGGACACTGTCAAGTTCGTATCCGGGTGTCACAATTGCAAACAAGTGAAAGCTGAACATCAAAGGCCGGGTGGCTAGCCCTAGACATAGAAATTCCTACTTGGAAGTGGGATGAGATCAACATGGATTTTGTGATTGGGTTGCCTAAGAATAGGAGACACTTTGATTCTGTTTGGGTTGTTGTAGATAAAATGACAAAGTCGGCTCACTTTCTACCGATCAAGATCACCTATGGCGCCAAAGATTATGCCAAGTTGTATATTCATGAGTTAGTTAGAATGCATGGGGTGCCCTTGTCTATCATTTCAGATCGTGGTGCTCAATTCACTTCTCATTTTTAGAGGTCCTTCCAAAGGGGTCTTAGTAC
The DNA here is from genome assembly GCA_026153255.1 of Solanum medicagineum. Lineage (NCBI taxonomy): Eukaryota > Viridiplantae > Streptophyta > Magnoliopsida > Solanales > Solanaceae > Solanum > Solanum medicagineum. The sequence continues at coordinate 4,280 of JAPFFP010043628.1, read as the reverse complement.
CAAGATCATTCTTAGCAAGGCTTTTCATCTTCAAACGGATGGCCAAGCCGAAAGGACTATCTAAACTCTTAGGGATATTTTTAGGGCTAGTGTTTTGGAGTTTAAGGGTAGTTGGGATGACATCCTCCACATATTGAGTTTGTTTACAACAATAGCTACAACTCAAGCATTGGCATGGCTCCCTTTGAAGCTTTATATGGTAGGCATTGTAAATGCCCGGTTGGGTGGTTTGATGTGGGGGAGATGGCCTTGTTAGGACCAGATTTGGTTATGGAAGCCTTGGAGAAAGTGAGGTTGATAAGGGAGAGGTTGAAAATAGCCCAAAGTAGATAAAAGTCCTACTCTGATGTGAGAAGAAGAGATCTTGAGTTTAAGGTTGGTGATTGGGTTTACTTGAAAGTCTCACCCATTAAGGGTGTAGTCTGGTATGGCAAGAAAGGGAAATTTAGCCGAAGGTTTGTGGGTCCTTATAGAGTTTTGAGGAGAGTTGGTAAGGTTGCATATGAGTTGGAGTTGCCTATGGAGATGAATATGATTCATTCAGTCTTTCATATGTCCATGTTGAGGAAGTATGTAGGTGACCCAAGTGCTATAGTGCCCTTAGAGGTTGTGGAAAATAATTTGACCTATGTGGAGGTACCGGTAGAGAAACTGGATAGACAATTGAAGAGGTTGAGAAACAAATATGTAGTATCTGTCAAAGTCTTTTGGAGGAATCAACAAGTTGAAAGCGTCACATGGGAAGTCTAGGCGGACATGAAAATGCGATAGCATATCTCTTCCACTCTAATCAAGCCAAAGGTAATAACTTAAGTCCCATCTATGATTTCAAGTCTTAAGTTTCAGCCCTTACGTTATTTTGCATGCATTCATGTTTATGGTAATAAGTTTGTTGTGATTTTTGACATTTATGTTGAGACTTTTTGAAAAATAATGATTAAGTGCATTTGTTGCATTCATGTTGAGTTGAAATCTTCATAATTACTTCTCTTATGCATGTTTCTTTGACATTCGGGGACAAATGTTCCCAAAGGGGACATATTGAAACACCTTCATGTGCTTCGAAATGCCTCCATAACCGTAATTTCTATATATCCCAAAATCTGTGCATGATTTTGAAAATTCAACTTCATATTCCCGATCAAGGGGCAAAATTGAGTGAGGAATGGATATAACCCAGATTTTTGAAGACCCGTGGTGAAAAATAATTTTTGCTAATTTTTGATGTCTTGTGTCTATCCACGCCTAAGCCACGAGGCGCCTGGGGTGGGGACTAGTGTATTTGGAACTCCGTGGACCAGTGTAATATTTTCCTTAGTTTTCTTATTTCGTCCAACGACATTGGGGACATAGCTCCATGCCCATTTAAACATGAAATCTTCCATACTTAGCCATTTTTTCAACTCTATAACTCACAAAACCCTCTCTAAAACCTTTCCAAGACTTTATCAATTCTCTCATTCAAATTCAAGGATTTCAAGATTAATTTTGGAACTCAAAGACTCATTTCATGGTTTAAGTCTACTTCAAGTTCATTTCAAGGAATTCAAGGTTTAAGTTATGTGGGTCTTCATCCATGGGTCCTTTCACCCATGGAGTCCAACCTTCTCTTTTTATGAAAAATGCATGTTTTCAACTCCTTTCACCCATAGAGTCCAACCTTCTCTTTTCATGAAAAATATGGGTATCTCTTATTATGAAATATGAATATAAATTATGTTAGGGGGTTATCAAGTATTGAATGATAATGCATGTATATCGATTTCAAGCTTACTCCATGAATAGATTTTGTCTATTGAGACGATGCATGATTTGAGCTATGAAACTATGAACTATTATGAGCTTTGGTGATGGATTTCAAGAGACCCTAAATGAGGACTTTACTACAATATTGGTGGGTTGATTTTCATTGAGTTGACTCATCTTGTTTTACTTTTGAATTGCATGATTTTGAATAAGTATCATGAACCCACCATGTGTTTGATAAAATGAAATGACAAGAATTCTCAAGTTATTGATGATCTATAACATGATTTACAAGAAGTGACTTCATGATGATTAAGGGCTTTCAAGCACGTATTGAGTTCATGAAAAGTATCTATGATTTTACAAGTATCAAGTTAAGCCCTATTCTAAGATTTTTACCTCTAATGAGCCATTCAAGTTAAAGCAAGGGTTCATGTATGATTATGATCTACTCTCATGTTCAAATTAGGCTCACCAGTAGAGGTCGAACATGCTTATTTGCTACTCATGTCAAGTTGTCATGTCTCTTACAAGTTACTAATGATATTATTAAGGTATGATTATTTCAAGTATTCTGTGGGATTAGACTTAGCACCGATTGAGGCTTAAGATGGGGGTTCAACTCAAGTGGTCCTTATATAAAGTCTTTAGTCTCTAAACTATGTTCCACTATAGGATTATGATTATTACCCTTGCTATACTAGTGGATCCATCTAGTTCATGTTATCATGTTTGGTTTACCTTGGCAAGTAGACCACACTTCGCCGTGGGGTGTCATTCTCAGTCACCTGAACCAAGGGGGTGTCAGGCCTCGGAGTCCAAGTTGTAGCTGCTTGGTCTATGTCGGTTGAGGTCTCTCCCCATATATGTCTGATATATTATGCAAGTTGAATTATTTACAAGTATGTTTTATTACAAGCATTGGTCATGCATGCCATATTGAGATTATATATCCATTGAATATGATTATGCATTTTGAATATATTGGATTATGTCTTTGTTGCATTGCATGCTGCATACTTAGTACATTCAAATGTACTAACGCATACTCTATGCCAACATGATATTACCATGTAGGGACCGGAGCTCCTTTTGATCATCCTCCTCCACATGGCTAGTTCGATACTTCAGGGAAAGCATTGGTGAGTCCTTAACTCCGAGAACAATATCTAAGTTACTCTTGCTATGTTGAGACTTCTTTATGTTGAACAATTGTTATCATGAGGGTGAGCCCGAGAAATGTCTTGCCCCCCACTCCATTCTAAGTTGGAGATATTGTTGGATACTATGAGCTTGATTCTTTTATGCTTTTATGAATATGAACCACTTACCTTAGTCCCACTTCCTTTTTATATCACTTGTTGATTTTTATTTTGCTTCTGCGACCAAGGATGCGTGAATGATATGCTAAGAGGCTTGTTTAGGGTCCCTTCGGGTTCCCCATTCGCCGTGACATTGTGCTACATTAATTTTAATATTTTTGGTGAGATTAAGAAATGTTTATCGAAGTTTAATATGTTGCAATTGCTTAACGAATGTCCATTTGGTTATATACTTGATTTTTCGCCCTTGAAATGCCAACCTAAGTTGATTAGGGCTTGGTTCATAATGAGGTAAAGAGTGATCGGGCAGACTCATTCACTTTTAAATTGAATGGTACGATTCCACATTTTGACCTTTAAATTTAAGAGTGTTACAGGGTTTAAGTGTAACAGTCGAAAAAATTACTAAAACACCCCTAGAAGAGAGAGATATACGCGTAATGCATCTTCCCATGCTCAGATAGCATATTGGAGACCTAATATGCGATCAACATGAAAAATGATTGGGAAAATGGTCCCGGTTAGTTTTTAGAGCAATCGAATCAACAGATAATTTTTCGATGGGAAAACTCGAAACAGTGTTATGTGTGACAGAGGCGCGTCGGGCCATTGTCACGGACCTGACTTAATTTTTTAATTTTTTCTGACAAGATTGGAAAAACTTGTTTGAAAAATTTTTGGAAAAAAATACACATGTGCGCGCCCAGTCCACATCACGGATTGGGTATTCCGAAGTGAAAATTTTTCTAAATTATGTGATAGGCATTCTTGACAATTCCCAACCTCTTTTAACCTCAAAACACGATCAAAATAGGTCATTTTGAGCATAAAAAGAGTTTTAAACCCTATTCTACATCCTTTTCTAAGTTCTTGAAGAGACTAGGGCTTGAGAGAAGAGAAAAGGAGCATAAGATTGAAGAATTCAAGGAGGATTCTTGAGGATTAATTGTTAAAGCTTCACACCAGTATGTAAAGCTAAACTAAAGCATGAGATTGTTCTCCCATGTTCCCCACAGATGGTCATAGAGGAATTGAGAGTTCATGAATCCCCATAAATGTTTCTTGAATTTTTTCTTGAGTACTTTCTTTAAAATTATATCTATTATATGTATTTTGCTAGGTTTATAATCATTTATTTTCTTGAATTGAATACTTTTCATGAGATATTGTATAAACCCTATATGTTAACTTTTGAAAGCATGCATGAATGAA